>JAZHAC010000025.1:17322500-17328183 GCA_039707435.1 Actias luna
TTAGGTTAGGTTAGGTTAGGTTAGGTTAGGTTAGGTTAGGTTAGGTTAGGTTAGGTTAGGTTAGGTTAGGTTAGGTTAGGTTAGGTTAGGTTAGGTTAGGTTAGGTTAGGTTAGGTTAGGTTAGGTTAGGTTAGGTTAGGTTAGGTTAGGTTAGGTTAGGTTAGGTTAGGTTAGGTTAGGTTAGGTTAGGTTAGGTTAGGTTAGGTTAGGTTAGGTTAGGTTAGGTTAGGTTAGGTTAGGTTAGGTTAGGTTAGGTTAGGTTAGGTTAGGTTAGGTTAGGTTAGGTTAGGTTAGGTTAGGTTAGGTTAGGTTAGGTTAGGTTAGGTTAGGTTAGGTTAGGTTAGGTTAGGTTAGGTTAGGTTAGGTTAGGTTAGGTTAGGTTAGGTTAGGTTAGGTTAGGTTAGGTTAGGTTAGGTTAGGTTAGGTTAGGTTAGGTTAGGTTAGGTTAGGTTAGGTTAGGTTAGGTTAGGTTAGGTTAGGTTAGGTTAGGTTAGGTTAGGTTAGGTTAGGTTAGGTTAGGTTAGGTTAGGTTAGGTTAGGTTAGGTTAGGTTAGGTTAGGTTAGGTTAGGTTAGGTTAGGTTAGGTTAGGTTAGGTTAGGTTAGGTTAGGTTAGGTTAGGTTAGGTTAGGTTAGGTTAGGTTAGGTTAGGTTAGGTTAGGTTAGGTTAGGTTAGGTTAGGTTAGGTTAGGTTAGGTTAGGTTAGGTTAGGTTAGGTTAGGTTAGGTTAGGTTAGGTTAGGTTAGGTTAGGTTAGGTTAGGTTAGGTTAGGTTAGGTTAGGTTAGGTTAGGTTAGGTTAGGTTAGGTTAGGTTAGGTTAGGTTAGGTTAGGTTAGGTTAGGTTAGGTTAGGTTAGGTTAGGTTAGGTTAGGTTAGGTTAGGTTAGGTTAGGTTAGGTTAGGTTAGGTTAGGTTAGGTTAGGTTAGGTTAGGTTAGGTTAGGTTAGGTTAGGTTAGGTTAGGTTAGGTTAGGTTAGGTTAGGTTAGGTTAGGTTAGGTTAGGTTAGGTTAGGTTAGGTTAGGTTAGGTTAGGTTAGGTTAGGTTAGGTTAGGTTAGGTTAGGTTAGGTTAGGTTAGGTTAGGTTAGGTTAGGTTAGGTTAGGTTAGGTTAGGTTAGGTTAGGTTAGGTTAGGTTAGGTTAGGTTAGGTTAGGTTAGGTTAGGTTAGGTTAGGTTAGGTTAGGTTAGGTTAGGTTAGGTTAGGTTAGGTTAGGTTAGGTTAGGTTAGGTTAGGTTAGGTTAGGTTAGGTTAGGTTAGGTTAGGTTAGGTTAGGTTAGGTTAGGTTAGGTTAGGTTAGGTTAGGTTAGGTTAGGTTAGGTTAGGTTAGGTTAGGTTAGGTTAGGTTAGGTTAGGTTAGGTTAGGTTAGGTTAGGTTAGGTTAGGTTAGGTTAGGTTAGGTTAGGTTAGGTTAGGTTAGGTTAGGTTAGGTTAGGTTAGGTTAGGTTAGGTTAGGTTAGGTTAGGTTAGGTTAGGTTAGGTTAGGTTAGGTTAGGTTAGGTTAGGTTAGGTTAGGTTAGGTTAGGTTAGGTTAGGTTAGGTTAGGTTAGGTTAGGTTAGGTTAGGTTAGGTTAGGTTAGGTTAGGTTAGGTTAGGTTAGGTTAGGTTAGGTTAGGTTAGGTTAGGTTAGGTTAGGTTAGGTTAGGTTAGGTTAGGTTAGGTTAGGTTAGGTTAGGTTAGGTTAGGTTAGGTTAGGTTAGGTTAGGTTAGGTTAGGTTAGGTTAGGTTAGGTTAGGTTAGGTTAGGTTAGGTTAGGTTAGGTTAGGTTAGGTTAGGTTAGGTTAGGTTAGGTTAGGTTAGGTTAGGTTAGGTTAGGTTAGGTTAGGTTAGGTTAGGTTAGGTTAGGTTAGGTTAGGTTAGGTTAGGTTAGGTTAGGTTAGGTTAGGTTAGGTTAGGTTAGGTTAGGTTAGGTTAGGTTAGGTTAGGTTAGGTTAGGTTAGGTTAGGTTAGGTTAGGTTAGGTTAGGTTAGGTTAGGTTAGGTTAGGTTAGGTTAGGTTAGGTTAGGTTAGGTTAGGTTAGGTTAGGTTAGGTTAGGTTAGGTTAGGTTAGGTTAGGTTAGGTTAGGTTAGGTTAGGTTAGGTTAGGTTAGGTTAGGTTAGGTTAGGTTAGGTTAGGTTAGGTTAGGTTAGGTTAGGTTAGGTTAGGTTAGGTTAGGTTAGGTTAGGTTAGGTTAGGTTAGGTTAGGTTAGGTTAGGTTAGGTTAGGTTAGGTTAGGTTAGGTTAGGTTAGGTTAGGTTAGGTTAGGTTAGGTTAGGTTAGGTTAGGTTAGGTTAGGTTAGGTTAGGTTAGGTTAGGTTAGGTTAGGTTAGGTTAGGTTAGGTTAGGTTAGGTTAGGTTAGGTTAGGTTAGGTTAGGTTAGGTTAGGTTAGGTTAGGTTAGGTTAGGTTAGGTTAGGTTAGGTTAGGTTAGGTTAGGTTAGGTTAGGTTAGGTTAGGTTAGGTTAGGTTAGGTTAGGTTAGGTTAGGTTAGGTTAGGTTAGGTTAGGTTAGGTTAGGTTAGGTTAGGTTAGGTTAGGTTAGGTTAGGTTAGGTTAGGTTAGGTTAGGTTAGGTTAGGTTAGGTTAGGTTAGGTTAGGTTAGGTTAGGTTAGGTTAGGTTAGGTTAGGTTAGGTTAGGTTAGGTTAGGTTAGGTTAGGTTAGGTTAGGTTAGGTTAGGTTAGGTTAGGTTAGGTTAGGTTAGGTTAGGTTAGGTTAGGTTAGGTTAGGTTAGGTTAGGTTAGGTTAGGTTAGGTTAGGTTAGGTTAGGTTAGGTTAGGTTAGGTTAGGTTAGGTTAGGTTAGGTTAGGTTAGGTTAGGTTAGGTTAGGTTAGGTTAGGTTAGGTTAGGTTAGGTTAGGTTAGGTTAGGTTAGGTTAGGTTAGGTTAGGTTAGGTTAGGTTAGGTTAGGTTAGGTTAGGTTAGGTTAGGTTAGGTTAGGTTAGGTTAGGTTAGGTTAGGTTAGGTTAGGTTAGGTTAGGTTAGGTTAGGTTAGGTTAGGTTAGGTTAGGTTAGGTTAGGTTAGGTTAGGTTAGGTTAGGTTAGGTTAGGTTAGGTTAGGTTAGGTTAGGTTAGGTTAGGTTAGGTTAGGTTAGGTTAGGTTAGGTTAGGTTAGGTTAGGTTAGGTTAGGTTAGGTTAGGTTAGGTTAGGTTAGGTTAGGTTAGGTTAGGTTAGGTTAGGTTAGGTTAGGTTAGGTTAGGTTAGGTTAGGTTAGGTTAGGTTAGGTTAGGTTAGGTTAGGTTAGGTTAGGTTAGGTTAGGTTAGGTTAGGTTAGGTTAGGTTAGGTTAGGTTAGGTTAGGTTAGGTTAGGTTAGGTTAGGTTAGGTTAGGTTAGGTTAGGTTAGGTTAGGTTAGGTTAGGTTAGGTTAGGTTAGGTTAGGTTAGGTTAGGTTAGGTTAGGTTAGGTTAGGTTAGGTTAGGTTAGGTTAGGTTAGGTTAGGTTAGGTTAGGTTAGGTTAGGTTAGGTTAGGTTAGGTTAGGTTAGGTTAGGTTAGGTTAGGTTAGGTTAGGTTAGGTTAGGTTAGGTTAGGTTAGGTTAGGTTAGGTTAGGTTAGGTTAGGTTAGGTTAGGTTAGGTTAGGTTAGGTTAGGTTAGGTTAGGTTAGGTTAGGTTAGGTTAGGTTAGGTTAGGTTAGGTTAGGTTAGGTTAGGTTAGGTTAGGTTAGGTTAGGTTAGGTTAGGTTAGGTTAGGTTAGGTTAGGTTAGGTTAGGTTAGGTTAGAGTTAGGTTAGGTTAGGTTAGGTTAGGTTAGGTTAGGTTAGGTTAGGTTAGGTTAGGTTAGGTTAGGTTAGGTTAGGTTAGGTTAGGTTAGGTTAGGTTAGGTTAGGTTAGGTTAGGTTAGGTTAGGTTAGGTTAGGTTAGGTTAGGTTAGGTTAGGTTAGGTTAGGTTAGGTTAGGTTAGGTTAGGTTAGGTTAGGTTAGGTTAGGTTAGGTTAGGTTAGGTTAGGTTAGGTTAGGTTAGGTTAGGTTAGGTTAGGTTAGGTTAGGTTAGGTTAGGTTAGGTTAGGTTAGGTTAGGTTAGGTTAGGTTAGGTTAGGTTAGGTTAGGTTAGGTTAGGTTAGGTTAGGTTAGGTTAGGTTAGGTTAGGTTAGGTTAGGTTAGGTTAGGTTAGGTTAGGTTAGGTTAGGTTAGGTTAGGTTAGGTTAGGTTAGGTTAGGTTAGGTTAGGTTAGGTTAGGTTAGGTTAGGTTAGGTTAGGTTAGGTTAGGTTAGGTTAGGTTAGGTTAGGTTAGGTTAGGTTAGGTTAGGTTAGGTTAGGTTAGGTTAGGTTAGGTTAGGTTAGGTTAGGTTAGGTTAGGTTAGGTTAGGTTAGGTTAGGTTAGGTTAGGTTAGGTTAGGTTAGGTTAGGTTAGGTTAGGTTAGGTTAGGTTAGGTTAGGTTAGGTTAGGTTAGGTTAGGTTAGGTTAGGTTAGGTTAGGTTAGGTTAGGTTAGGTTAGGTTAGGTTAGGTTAGGTTAGGTTAGGTTAGGTTAGGTTAGGTTAGGTTAGGTTAGGTTAGGTTAGGTTAGGTTAGGTTAGGTTAGGTTAGGTTAGGTTAGGTTAGGTTAGGTTAGGTTAGGTTAGGTTAGGTTAGGTTAGGTTAGGTTAGGTTAGGTTAGGTTAGGTTAGGTTAGGTTAGGTTAGGTTAGGTTAGGTTAGGTTAGGTTAGGTTAGGTTAGGTTAGGTTAGGTTAGGTTAGGTTAGGTTAGGTTAGGTTAGGTTAGGTTAGGTTAGGTTAGGTTAGGTTAGGTTAGGTTAGGTTAGGTTAGGTTAGGTTAGGTTAGGTTAGGTTAGGTTAGGTTAGGTTAGGTTAGGTTAGGTTAGGTTAGGTTAGGTTAGGTTAGGTTAGGTTAGGTTAGGTTAGGTTAGGTTAGGTTAGGTTAGGTTAGGTTAGGTTAGGTTAGGTTAGGTTAGGTTAGGTTAGGTTAGGTTAGGTTAGGTTAGGTTAGGTTAGGTTAGGTTAGGTTAGGTTAGGTTAGGTTAGGTTAGGTTAGGTTAGGTTAGGTTAGGTTAGGTTAGGTTAGGTTAGGTTAGGTTAGGTTAGGTTAGGTTAGGTTAGGTTAGGTTAGGTTAGGTTAGGTTAGGTTAGGTTAGGTTAGGTTAGGTTAGGTTAGGTTAGGTTAGGTTAGGTTAGGTTAGGTTAGGTTAGGTTAGGTTAGGTTAGGTTAGGTTAGGTTAGGTTAGGTTAGGTTAGGTTAGGTTAGGTTAGGTTAGGTTAGGTTAGGTTAGGTTAGGTTAGGTTAGGTTAGGTTAGGTTAGGTTAGGTTAGGTTAGGTTAGGTTAGGTTAGGTTAGGTTAGGTTAGGTTAGGTTAGGTTAGGTTAGGTTAGGTTAGGTTAGGTTAGGTTAGGTTAGGTTAGGTTAGGTTAGGTTAGGTTAGGTTAGGTTAGGTTAGGTTAGGTTAGGTTAGGTTAGGTTAGGTTAGGTTAGGTTAGGTTAGGTTAGGTTAGGTTAGGTTAGGTTAGGTTAGGTTAGGTTAGGTTAGGTTAGGTTAGGTTAGGTTAGGTTAGGTTAGGTTAGGTTAGGTTAGGTTAGGTTAGGTTAGGTTAGGTTAGGTTAGGTTAGGTTAGGTTAGGTTAGGTTAGGTTAGGTTAGGTTAGGTTAGGTTAGGTTAGGTTAGGTTAGGTTAGGTTAGGTTAGGTTAGGTTAGGTTAGGTTAGGTTAGGTTAGGTTAGGTTAGGTTAGGTTAGGTTAGGTTAGGTTAGGTTAGGTTAGGTTAGGTTAGGTTAGGTTAGGTT
>JAZHAC010000026.1:1800000-1977500 GCA_039707435.1 Actias luna
ATCCCTCCTTAAGTGAACTGCCTAAAATAATGAAAGAAAACCACGACATACCCATAGCGGGTCACTTAGGTTCCACTAGAATGTTAAAACGTATTCAAGAAAAATATTATTGGAAAAATATGCGAGTTGACATCGAAAATTATGTGAGCAAATGTCCACAATGCCAAATTAATAAGGCTCTCAGAAAAACTAATCGCGCTCCAATGCAAATCACGTCTCTCTCCACATGTCCCTTTGAACGCGTGGCTTTTGATATTGTGGGACCGCTCCCAGAAGCTGGTAAAGATAAATTTAAATACATATTAACATTACAAGACGACCTCACAAAATTCTCGGCTGCCTATCCAATTACTAATAGTACAGCTGAGGAAACTTGCGAATGTCTCGTCCATTTTATCACATTATTTGGAATACCTAAAACAATTTTAACAGACTAGGGTACCAATTTCACCGCTGAGTTGTTTAAACAAACGTGTAATTTACTAAAAATCAAACAATTGTGGTCCACCCCATATCATCCTCAAACTCAAGGTGCTCTAGAGAGGAGTCATTCTACCTTAAAGGAGTATCTAAAATCCTACGTGAATGAAGAGCATAATAATTGGCCCCGTTTCGTGTACACAGCCATGCTCGCTTATAATTCAGCCATACATTCAACCACTCATTTCTCACCCTACGAACTTGTATTCGGAAATAAGCCTTACATACCGAATTCTATTTATGAAGAAACAACAGGCGCAACTTACCCTGAATATGTCCGTACATTGCAAAACAGACTCAAGTATTGCCAAACTAAAGCAATAGAGTATACACAAAAATCAAAATTTAATTCCAAAATTTATTACGACACACGTACAAAATTAATCAAATATAAAATTGGCGATCTTGTTTACTTAAAAAACCATTTACGACTTAGAAAAGCCCTTTCACCAATATGGAAAGGTCCATATAAAATTATGAAAATACATGGAAATAATACTGCATCGCTTTTAATAAATAGACGTCACGTTAAACACCATTACGACGAAATGAAATTGGCTACTAACAATTAAATATAGTATTTTAGTAAGAACAATAGTACATTTTCTAAATATATCGATTAGATTCCGTTAAAGTAAGTTAACTCTAATTCCAGAATTGGTTACATTTATCCTTCCCTGGCATCAAAGGGCCAAGAGTATATTCAACCAGCATCGGACGACGCAGGAATATACTTCGACCCCATCGGCTCTCTAAAAATAACCGATGATACATTAGATATCATCATCCCCATAGATATTTCTTTTATTCAACCACATCTAGACAATATACGAGGTATTCTTGGATCCTCAAAATATCTATGTAAACAGAGTAATGCATACTATGAAAACGAATGTCACTATTTGTTCCAACCGTTATCATCCCGCTATTCTGATATAGTTAGGGACTTTGAATCTATTTCTCACTTAATTTCTAAATCTCATAAAAGGTCAGCTTGGTTCGGTGGAGTAGGCTCATTAATTAAGCAACTGTTCGGCAACATGGATGAAAATGATGCCCAAAAATATAATGAAGCCATTCAAGCTTTAGAAAACGACCAAACTAAACTAGCAACCCTCATGAAGGAAAATATGATGATAACATCATCGACACTATTATCTTTAAAAGAAGTAATTGTTAAAATTAATGCAAATGAAGCTGGGTTAAACTATGCCATTGATGCACTGAACCAAGAAATAACAAATATAACATTAGTTTCCGATAAACTGCAAATGAAATCAAAAATATCAGCAGTGTTAAATATTTTAGAAAGTAGTTTGTTAACGTTATCGTTTAAGTTAGAAGATATTATAAACGCCATTATGTTTAGTAAATCTAATATACTGTATCCATCTATTATAACCCCTAAACAATTATTTTTAGATCTTGTTGATAATTATAGACATCTTCCTAGTTCTAAGCACTTACCTGTACCCCTAATTTTAGATAATATCCATGTTTTAGAGAACATATCTGATGTATCCAGTTACTATACGAATAATAAAATAATTTTTGTGTTACAAATACCTTTGGTGAATACAAAAGAATTCGACTTATATCATAATGTACCTTATCCTATAGCCCTTAAAGCTGTAAATAATACATTATACTCTACGATAATACCATCTACTAGATATTTGGGCATAACTAAAGATAAGTCATCTTATTGTAAAATAGATTCACTTAATACCTGTAAAATTATAAATACACAATATTATATTTGTGAAATATCAAATGTATACTCTACATCAGCCACACCGATATGTGAAACCGAGGTTATTTCAAAAGCTCTGACTTCTGTTCCACCCCTATGTAATACTAAATTCATTAACGGTGATTTTGAAACCTTTCATAAATTACATAAAAATAAATGGATATATATAATTAGCCAAAACTCTAAATTAATAGTAGAATGCAGCAACCAAGATTTATCAGAATTTTCTATTTCTGGAACTGGTATACTAACAATACCGTATGATTGTATTGCTTATTGCAAAGACAATAAATTAATTCCTAAACGAAATATTGAAATCAAATTAAAACCAATAATATTAAACTTCGAATTAATTAATGATACTTGTTGTAGTTCTACTGCATATTTAAAAGACAATAATAAAGTCCCTTACGTTGCATTAAAAAATATTCATGATTTAGATTCTCTTTTTTCAAATTATGATAAAATAACGGAGCAAATCAAAACTAACCTCGACAGAGTTATTGAAAAACCTCACATTGTACTTTATGGTAACTATTATTCTTATACTACTATTATAATAAGTTTAATGATAATTTTAATTGTTTGTTGTAAATTGTATTGTTATTTTAAGACAAAAAGGAATTCTAAATGTAATCCTGAACCCGATGATCCAATAGAAATGGCATCCTCGGATCCTGAAGATATTCCCGCTCCTCGTCTCCGCTTAACCTAAAAGAATACAAAGGGAAATCCAGAAAACTTATCTTCCTTCTACCGTCAACTTACCTTCCACCCGTAAGTTTCCTCCAAATCGGGGGGCTGTTATATCTTTCAATTGTACCCTTCCTAGCTTAGTCAGCAGCCTATACTGCTGACATACCATTCTTATTCCCTTCCTTTCGTCTCTCGGTCCATCAGCCAGTCAGTCGTCCTATTACCTTTTTACTACAACGACGCTTGGCTCCGTTAATAATAATTTATATAACTTTTTCTTATTTAAATCAAATATATATTCCAGTGAAATAATAAAGTATTTTTTTTAAAAACCCAAATAAGGGTTCCTTTATAACAGTTCGCTGTACAAACGAAGTATTTGTTCCAAAAACGATCCTAATATTCAGCCTAGGTATTTATGACGACCGCCAAACATCTGGTTAGGCTAAGAGCATTTTTTTTTTAGAGGACGTACACTGTCAGCTTGAGAGGGTATCACAGCTTCACCGGGCTAAAAGGGCGAACGCGGAGGGCGCTCAAGCCCGAGGGGCAACTCGCTTGAGTCACTGTGACCAAACCTCGGCTTGAGCTGTTGCCGGGACACGAGAGACAAAATCGAACGCGGTACTGACTAACACTGTCGAAACAAGTATTTTTTTTGATCGTCAAGGTTTAGCGTTATGGCCATAATTTCACCTGATCTTAAGTGACGATACGGGCCAAGATGGTAGACATGCTAAACCTGTGAAGGAACTGGCTCTCAAGTGCAATTGCCGGAACACACCTATTGGTATTTGGCGGCAGATTTTCAACTTGAGGGTGGTAGCTAGCCAGTCGGGCATCAGAAAAAGCCCTACCACCATACTAAGGTTTCCTCACGATGCTTTTCTTCACCGAAAGTTCAAGCTCATTGTAGGTTGTTGGATTCGAACTCAAGTCTCTTGACGCAAAGTTCCATAGATTTCATAAGGCAGTTGTGCGAGGAAGAAAATTCCACGCAAAACGTACTGTATTGGATCGCCAGTCATCCAGTTGCTGGGGATGAAATTTGAGTATGTTACGCGTTGTACGGTAGTCGAATCCAGCTGCAGGCATTAGCTCGTGTAATTCCTCAGAACACTCCCCATGGTAAATGCGATAGAAGACACAAAGAGATACCACGTCTCTTGTCGCTCTTATACAAGATATTTTTACTCGCGCAGACTTATCCCTTAACTATATACAACCTGTGAATGCTGAAGAAATACACCATACGCCCCTAAAATCTGATTTGACGATGTTAATGTCTGCTTTCTGAAGTGGATGAAGGTAAATATTGTGATGAAAATATATGACTTTTCTAATGCGCACCTCATTTCAGCTTCAGTTTCAAAATTTCCCACATAATCTAACAAGAGCGTCCCGACAGTTACATTAGCTAACCAGTCTCTCCAATAGGCTTGGCGTGTCTACCATTCCGAATCACATCATACCCGAATATCGGGTGAGATTGTAGCCGTAAATCTAGACATATGAACTAATAAAAAGGTCAAACATTACTTAGAATGAATCTGTATAGAAAAAGTACTCCTAGCTCCGGGATGTGATTACATTGAGGCGGGTCGAAGGAGAAATAACTGGTGCCATCAAAAACAGAAGTCGTTTTGTCAAGCGACGCGAGAGTTAATTAAATAATATGTTGCCCGTTTTCTGATTTGTTTGTTCGTCACGACGTTTTCGGGTTCGATTCACACGACGTTGTTACAACCTTTTTTTTTAGTTAACGTTTAGCGTTATGTCTATAATATCACTTGATCTTAAGTGATAATACAGCCCAAGTTGATAGACATGCTAAATCTTTGGAGGAACTGGTTCTCAAGTGTAGCTGTCGGAACACACCTATTGGTATTTGGCGGCAGGTTTTCAAATTGAGGGTGGTTGCTAGCCAGGCGGGCATTAGAAAATTCCTATCACCATGCTATGGTTTCCTTACGATATTTTCCTTCACTGAAAGCTTAAGCTCATTCTAAATGGTTGGATTCAAACTCAGGTCCCTTGACGCGAAGTCGTACACACTACCACTGAGCTATCATCACTTTATTTTGGTTTATATGTGAGTAATAATGAAACTTATTGATAAAACGATTGACATTTTCTCTATACTTGCCCTACATCGGTAATCATTTAGAAGCGATGTTATCTCAGTGGTATATTTGTGTAATATGTTAAAGTTCCAATAAACTATTATAATTATTATATAATTTATCAACAAATTTTTTATTATGATAATATTATGTTTTTGTACAATGGTTAATTGTTTACAAACAAATCTTAAGAACTTTATTACAATACGACGTATCGTTATTTAGTTACAATAATCAGAAGGAACAAACGTATCTTTTGTGTAATTATTATGGACAATCGAAAAGTGAGATGTGAACCATCTTAAAACTCAAATTATGAGCTAATATCTCTTCACAGACTAAGATACCTAAATAGAAACTTTTGAGCGTGGTTTTTAAAGTTTTTAAAAAGGTACGTAAAATTACCTTCAGATATACAATAACAGACAGTGATATGAATTATGTTGTCAAAGAGAACACAGTTAATAAAATGATACATTTCTTCACATACTTAAAACTATATATAAAGTAAATGTATACTTAAATTTTAATGCTTAATATTATTGTAAAGTGATCCATCTATGTAAATATGTCTTGCTAATTCAGTGTTATGTGAGTTCATTCTACTCATATAACAGAAAACATACATTGATGTTTTTATTGATACAAATAAATATTCTTGTTGGTATATAAGTATGCTTACCTTCTGTAATGATTCTAGAAAGGTCTTTTACACTGTTATTAATTATAGCTTCTTGTAAAGTATTTTAATTTTTTTTCTTAATATATATATAATAATCTTTCTGTGGACTCTGATAACTCCTTACCTATAATAGATGTAGATTTGACTGTACGTAACGTTAATTCACAATGGTTCTATGATATTAAGTGATTGGTAAAAATGTATTAACTATTTCAAACGTGACCTTTTACAAACCCTTACCGCAGTACACCTCTCATCGGTAAACGTAGCTTCATGTTTGAATTACACGCCCTCGAATGCCTTCTAAGTTTCAGCTTCAAAATTACGCGGATGTTCTACGTCGAGATTGTCGATGCCCAAAGTAGTTTATATAGTAACTGAAAAGCTTTCGGTTTTTATATCATATCTATTTTGACTCTGAGGGGTCTTAAATGGCTTACAACGTGACTATGTGAGCGAAAAAAGGGTTGAAAGTCTGTGAAATATAAACCATTACGATAGGATTTCATGTATGCAGGGTATTACAGTAATTCTGAATTACTTTGGTAAGGTTATCAGTTTTACAGTTGAACTTAAGTATGTTTTGTACATTACATATATACATTACATCTAACGAGTAATTTTGACGGGATGATAGCTCAGTGGTAGTGTGCAGGAACGCCGCGTCAAAGGACGCGAGTTCGAATCCAACCAACTATGAGCTTGAACTTTCAGCAAAGGGGATCATCGTCAGGAAACCATAGTATGGTAGTAGGGTTTTTTTAACACCCACCTGGCTAGCTAACACCCTCAAGTTGAAAATCTGCAGCCATAAATCAATACGTGTGTTGCGGCAGTTGCATTTGAGAGCCAGTTCTGCACAAAAAGAAAATATATAAACTAACCTATAAAGTTGGTCAGTATGGCCGCAATCTTACTTCATGTTAAATGACGATGTAACTTAATTTGAGGACTTTAATAGGTTTAAAAGATCGTGAATACACTAGACAACGGCATAAAGTGCAACGGCCGGAACACAATTATAGGTATTTGGCGGAAATGTAATATAGCAATTGAAATATTTACGGGTTTATGACAATTAAAACTAAGCAGTTAGTATTTGGTTGAAGACACTACGGACTGGCTTGAATCGCAAAGATATTTTTTTTTTTTTTTATAGTTAAGGCTTAGGGTTATAGCCATAATCTCACTTGATCTTAAATGACGATATGGCCCGAGTTGGTAGACACGCTAAACCTATGGTTTATTCACGATGTTTTCCTTTTCCGAAAGCTCAAGCTCACTGTAGATGGTTGGATTCGAACTCACGTCCCTTGACGTAAAGTCGTACACACTGCCACTGAGCTATCATCGCTCCAATGTCTAATTTTATTGTACTTTTTTTAAGTCTGTTTTACTTACTATTATTTCGTAATCCTAACCTCTTATATATTTAGAAATAGAATTCATTTATATGTTTGTTTATTACAATATACGTATATATATATATTTACATTCATTCATTCACCGTTGTAAAGTCGGCAAACTCAGACGGTGCTAAGGTATTTCTTTTTAAACAATTATTAATGTTTGCACAATTGTTATGTTAAATTAAACGATTTAAAACAATTATGAACCACCAAAGGAATACATACCTGCGTGCGTCATTAAGTTAATAGACTACCCAGTGATTATATTTTTATGTTATTTATTATTGTTATTTTTTATACATCACCGTATAAAATATCTGTGTTGATCATTTTTTCATCTAAAATCACAGCGTTCAAGGCTTTTATCAAGTTTAATTAGTCAGGTGTCGAAAGCCATTTGTATAGTTTTTTTTTTTTTATTCTTGGTTAATTTATATTATACACGGCCCATCTGATGACAAATGGTCACCGTCACCTATCTACAACAGCAACAGCGGTATTACAGCCGTGTTGCTGATCTTAACGGAAGGAACTGGTTCTCGGGCACTACGTCAGAACACAGAGGCTTTCAGTGACCCTTTATTGTATGGTAGTTTCAACCCGAGGGTGGTCGCTTATCAGTCGGGTAATAACCCTACCACCAGGCTGTGACGGCTCGAGGATTACGTGGTGACCGTCATCGTAAAACCAAAGGTTTGACCACAATCACCAGAGCCTCGTCGTCGGTTACTCGGCAAGGATCATCGGGTGCAGGTAAGGTTGGCGTTAGGGTACCTTAGATGATATTCGATACCCATTACACCCTTGTGATAATTGATACGGGGATAACTAATGAGATGGACTAACCTTCATGCCCAAAACGAAAAGTGTGACCACAAACACCAGAGCCTCGTCATCGGTTACTCGGCAAGGATCATCCGGTGCAGGTTAGGTTGGCGCTAGGGTAACTTAGATGATATTCGATACCCATTACACCCTTGTGATAATTGATACGGGGATAACTAATGAGATGGACTAACCTTCATGCCCAAAACGAAAAGTGTGACCACAAACACCAGAGCCTCGTCATCGGTTACTCGGCAAGGATCATCCGGTGCAGGTTAGGTTGGCGCTAGGGTAACTTAGATGATATTCGATACCCCTTACACCCTTGTGATTATCAATACGGTGATAACTAATATTATGGACCAAATATGTAAATATGGTACTTTTATCTCGCAGTGTTGGGTAGGTCCAGCGGTTTAGACAGCCGCTTCGCTGACGGGTGGTGTGTGTTCCATTTGTGAGAAAACAATTATTCCAAAGTTGTATGTGTGTATTCATTGCTTCTATACTTATGCTCAATTGACATTGGCGAAATTGCCCACATAGGCAGATGCTATAGTATAAAAAAGCAATGATTTTAAAGCGATAATGGCTTAGTTGGTAGTGTGCACTGATGACTTTCAGAATATATTGTAAAGAAATCATGGCGTATTTTTATAATGAATACCTGGCAAGCTACCACATACAAGTTAAAATATGCCACCAAATACCAATAGGTGTATTCCGGCAGTTGCACTTGGGAGTCGGTGCTTCCGTTAGGCTTAGTGTGTCCACCATTTTGGGGCATATCGGGTGAGATCGTGGCCTCAACAAAAAGTCTATAAAATGTCTAAAAAATACTCATTGCGCGAATTCTAACTCCAACCATCCATCGTCGAGGTATCCGCAGAATCTACCATACATCGTTACTTGATAAACAGAAAGTATTATTTACGAGATGCTAAAATAAAAATAAAAAAACTTTCCAGAAACATGACATGATCTCATTAAAATTTATATGTAACATTAACACGAAATCGTGCTAGAAGTTATTAAAAAGACAACAATAAAATACAAATGTTTTTCATTTACATATCGTGAGATTAACTTTTCAAATAAGTTTTTTCACTATTATTATTTCCTTAACATATATATTGCGGTAAAAAAATTGTCCGTCTGTCTACGTCAATAAAATAATGAAAATGTGTACGCATTTGTTCATTCGTGAATCCATAAGGATGGGGTTTGAGAATGTCAAATTTAATGCCAGTTCCGCAATTATTATAGTCACAGTGTAACCTGCATACACAATACAGTCTACAGTGTTTTCAATAGGAATCCGGCTTCCTGTAAATAATTTTAATATTCATACAAAAAAAAAAATCTTGTACTGAAAATTACTATAAGTATAAAAATCAATACTCACAATACATACATACTATAATACTTGCCCATTTTTTTTGCAATAACTTCCGCACTAAACATCTAGTCTATTTATTTCCACCAACATCAGCAATATAGTAACACTCGGAGTTACATCTGTTCACAGGCAACGATAACCATTTACCATCAGATGGGCCGTCCGCCTGTTTGCTGCTCAGTAGCATAAGAAAAAAAACTTAACACTCAATATTAATACAACATTTTTAATTTAATGTACAATTGTTATTGGTAAATGTAAAAAAAAATCGCAATATAAATACTGCTTGTGAAATAACAAAAGGATACTCAGTTTCATGAAAAAAATATTAGCAACGGAACCTTTTATGTTTACACTACTCTTAATGCATTGCATAAAATTATTGAGAGTGAATGTTTGATTATTAAACAATGGACACTTTGGACAACGTCACACACGTACAATGGACACACGTCGTCGGTTAATTGTTGAACAAGCACTGAAGAAGGTCTATATGCTATCTCTTGAACATCGCCGTAAGGTTATTTTTTATGGCCACAATCTCACCTTATCTTAAGTGACGACAAGGAGGAACTGGCTCTCAAGTGCAATTGCCGGAACACACCTATTGGTATTTGCCGGCCGATTTCCAATTTGAGGGTGGTAGCTAGCCAGGCGGATAATAAAGGCTCTACCACCATGCCATGGTTTCCTCACGATATTTTCCTCCACCGAAAGCTCAAGCTCATTGTCGGTGGTTGGATTCGAACTCACGTTCCACGACGTGGCGTTCCTACACACTACCACTGAGCGATCATTGCTAATAAGTTCGTCTTAATTTAAAAAAATATATATATATATGTTGGTGCAAACATCCGACAGTGCTAAGGGGTAATTTCGCGCGTTTTTCGCGACGCATTTCCCGCGCTTTCCACCGTCCGTACCAAGCCCCAGGCAGTCGCTCGCAGTGCGTCGCGTCGTTCGGGCGCCGCTGTTGGTTACAGTGACACTTATAAATTCGTACCGTCTCTATTTCTGTGCGGTGTGTGACTGAATTTAAATAAAAATAAATATATATATATATACAAATATATTTGTATTTGCATACGTTATATTATATTTAGACTGTTCTGTGGATAAGTTGGTTTCGGTGAGAGAAGAGTGTGGATGAATGTATTTTTTTTTGTTTTTTTTTTTTTTCAAACATTGTGCAGTGTCGCATGAGTCGTGGTGTTTTGAAGTGGGTTTTATATGCGAGACGAATTTCGGTGAGTATTAGTTTCTTTTTTTTTTGTTGCGGCCGTTTTATTTTTAAATAGTTATTCTCTTCGGTTTCGACATTTTTTTCTTTCTCAATAGTGATAAGTTATTTTCGCAGTGTCATTTAATACTGTATTTGAATAAGTAAGTAACTACGCGTGTCTCGCAGTTCGAAGTTCAATATAATTCAAGTGCTTGATATATATTTATATTGATTGCAATGACGGAGTGTTTATGGAAATGTGCCATGTTACAATAATAACACGGTGAAAAATATATCTTCTATTTTCTAATATGTATATTACAAAAATATTAAATATCAAATACGTAACTTTTTTTAATATATTGTAATGATTGTCTTTTTTAAATTAAAATACAAATAATAATAATATAATAAATTATTTATTCGGATATAAAAAATTGGTTTAAAGTTAATAGTTTACGCGAAATGCAGAAATATAATTATGTATTCTATTTGTGAGTTCATTTTCTTTGTTTTATAACTATTAAGAAGTTTAAGTGTTGTCGGTGTATTTTAGACATTTTTTTTTAGCTGATAAAATTGTACAGTATCTTTATTTAATATGTTTGTTTATTCGGACTTTTTAAATATAAGAGCTTGAGTATTTAAAAATAAAATACAGAAATTAAAAGCGTTTTCTTTTAAGCTATATAAGAATTTAGAAATGTTTTCAAGATTACGGGCACGTTTTCTGACGTATAAGTTACATTTTTATACAATCCGAATTTGTTAAGTTTCGTTTGAGTTTCATCTAGGTAAAAATATAAACGAAAATTAACTCCCTAGTGCTAGATAAAGATAAATCTTTACTTATATTATATACGCGAAAGTGAATCTGTTTGTTTGTTACGCTTTCACGTCTAAACCGCTGAACCGATTATGATGAAGTTTGATGTAGAGATAGACGGGAACCCAGAGACGTTGAATAAATTATTAAAATTGGGATGAAGTGAAGGATAAACTTTGTATGAAACTTTAGATTCCGTAATTCGATTTGTTTGACAGAATCAATTTTAACGTAAGTAAAGCCGCGAGTAAAGGCTACTTTTTTTATAATGTTACATGTTCTATTTCGAAATATTATTTTTATAGTCATTACATGTTATGAGAATTCATTATCTTTAGTTTGAAGTGTATTGAAGCGATGATGGCTCCGTGGTAGTGTGTCAGAACGCCGCGTCATGGGACGTAAGTTCGAATCCAACCACCTACAATGAGCTTGAGCTTTCGCTGAAGGAAAACATCGTGAGGAAACTATAGCATGGTGGTAGGGTTTTTTCTGATGTCCACCTGGTTAGCTACCACCCTCAAGTTAAAAATCTGCCGCCAAATACCAATAGTTGTGTTCCGGCAGTTGCAATTGGGAGCCAGTCCGTCCACAATAAAGGCCGGTAACGCATTTGCGATTCCCCTAGTATTGTGAGTGGGTCCATGGGCAGCGGTGATCACTTACCATCAGGTGATACGCTTGCTCGTTTGCCCGCTATTATATAGAAAAAGTTTATCTATGTGCTCTTCATGTATGTCAAACGACGTTTTTTTTTTGTTTACAGTAAAACGAATGTATTTATGTTTTTGTTGTGTTCATAAGACGGTTTGGGCAATGAATTAATACAGTATTTTGTAACATTTCACGACCTCACGTCACATTTTTGCGTCACGCCTTATATATATTATATATATACATATATATATCAAAACTGGTAGATACTTAGTTTTTTAATAGAGTACTGGCCTATGTAGATAACTTATGTGGGAAATTCAAGTGTAATTTGATTATTACTTTAATTTAAAGTTATATAAAATTAAAATAAGTTTTACTGACTTTATTATTAACCAGCTGTGCAGGTGACTTCATTTGCGTAAACTTGAATATTTAAAATCCTCCCCAATTTTACCACCTTGAGGGATGTTATTTTTTTTTTTTTTACTCAGAACGCTATATTTCTTATTAAGTACCTTTCATATCCGTATTTGAAATAAATCGAATTTTAATGTCGCGACATTATGCAGTCTATGTTTTACAACGTTTAATAGAACCTTTCCAAAAAAATCATGGAAAGCGGTTTCAGCAGTTTAGTCGTGAAAAAGTAATTTCTCATGTCATATATTAGTTCTGATGAGTGAACCTCATCATCACATGAAAGGTGATGTTATTGTGCGACCGTTGATGGTAATCATCCAAGGTGTTGAGACTTAGTGACTGGATGACGTCATGTTTAAGAAAAAATATCAACATTAGGTTTTAGTTTATTGGAACTAAGTACTTATCGTATCGTACGGATGGAAGCTAGACAAATCGAAATGTAAGATTTCATCTTCACGACCCTTTCTTTATGATTTCTTAGGTATACGCGAATATTATTCATTAAAATAAAACTAATTTAAACGGATTTTATCGCGGTTATTTATTAAATTTTGTTAAATTTTGATCCCGACGTTTCGAAAGCTTTTCAGCCGTCGTGGTCACGGGGCGGACTGAAGAAATTAATTCAATAGAGAAGATGGTTGGAAGCTAGCACAAGCCTGGGATCCAATTATACATTTAATTAAATCGGAACCCAAAAGACCAATTGCCAGACCTCAAGACACTGTGAGCTCTTTCTGCGTAGATCGGAACACTATAAATAATAAAAATTAAATTGAAGGTAGACACAGTAACATAAACTTTTCTGGACAACCTACACCTCAGTCTGCCCCGTGACCACGAAGGCTGAAAAGCTTTCGAAACGTCGGGATCAAAATTTAATAAATAACCGCGATAAAATCCGTTTAAATTAGTTTTATTTCAATGACCCTTTCTTTAGTTTGTTTTATATTGCACTATATTTATATAGTGTAGACGGTTATCCTTAGCGCGGACACTATTGGCTGTGCTCAGTCAAAGGTGCAAGCTTATTGGCTAACGACCGCTAGTAAGTTCTCAACGGCTGCGCAGATATAGTGTTAAATACTACATCTACTGTATATAAGCGTGGATACATAATAATAATAGGAATATAATAATACTACGTGCTTTTAAATAATGGAATGATTCAACTACGAACATTAACTAAACTTTGCATTTATAAAAGCTGTTGTATTGACTTTACAGTTAGTGTAATGACTGTGAAAGAAGTTGGTAATTTGATTAAGTGTTATCCTGGGTGTTATCTCTTCTGTAAAATAGAACAATTGTGGAACGAGTGTAGATTCTGTACGCGTCAACTGTTTTGTAGTATTATAATGAATTCAATGACGTACGATAAAATGTTTATTCACACAAATAGAAAAAAAATATTAATCACGAAATCGCCTTCCGTTCCTTCAATTCATTAGTTATTGCTGCGGTTTCATGTAATTGCTCGCAGACACATGAAGTAATTAATTTATTCGTATATGTTAATCAGTAATATAATGCGATTATCCGTAATAATATATACGTAAGAAAATTCGTACCAACCGAATTTTCCACGATACTGAAGATTTTTGCTTTAATGTACTGCTCAGAACAATTTATTTCTTTTTTCCAAGACTAACAACAATATCTTACACTATTTAACAATTATATTACAAATGAAAAGTTATTTACTGGTCGTCACTAAAAAATGGTAGAGGTAGCTCAGCGGTAGTGGTCGTGAGTTCGAATCCGATCACCTACAATGAGCTTGAGCTTTCGGTGAAGGAAAACATCCTGAGGAAAGCACAGCATGGTGGTAGGGTTTTTCTAACGCCCGCCTGGATAGCTACCACCCTCAAGCTGAAAATCTGCTGACAAATACCTATAGGTGTGTTCTGGCGGTTGCACTTGAGAGCCAGCTCCTCCACAGGTTTAGTGTGTCAACCAACTTGGGCCGTATCGTGCCTTAAGATCAGGTGAGATTATGGCAATAACGCTAAACTTTAACTGTAAAAAAATGTATGTTTCTGCTTCGAACGGTTATAGTCCCATCCTAATAAGTAGTTAAGATCGATCAAGGCATAGTACTTTCATTATATATATTAGTAATCTTCTGTTCACTATACTAGGTGTTTTTGGGTTATAAAAATCCTAAGTAACACGGTGAATAAATAATGCAAATGGGGGCTAATGGAATCCAAAAATTTAGTACCCCTAAACTGTATACAAATGTTCTGAGTCCCGTCCTGATATAACTCCCATCCGGATAAGTTATATCCGGGTAAGATAATTTTGACTTGATTGACCGTCAAAGAAACCGTGTTTTATGGATATACTAGATTTTCCCTCCGGCTTCGCTCGCGTTAAAATTGACTTTGTCATACAATTCGGATGACGTAGTAAGAAGTTTTTTTTAATTCTTATTGTTTAGCATTATGGCCATAATCTCACCTGATCTTAAGTGACGATACGGCCCAAGTTGGTAGACACGCTAAACCTGTGGAGGAACTGGCTCTCAAGTGCTGCTGCCGGAACACACCTATTGGTATTTGGCGGCAGGTTTACAACTTGAGGGTGGTAGCTACCCAGGCGGGCATTATAAAAAGGTCTACCACCGTGCTATGGTTTCCTCACGATGTTTTCCTTCACCGAAAGCTCAAGCTCGTTGTAGGTGCTTGGATTCGAACCCACGTCCCTTGACGCGAAGTCGTGCACACTACCACTGAGCTATCATCGCTTCAAACAAAGCTTATTCCTCTCCTTACCCTACTACCAATAAGTTTTCGCGAGATAAAGTAACCTATCACCGTCTCCAAGCTCCCATCTATCTCCATATTAAAATTCATCACAATCGATTTAATGGTTTAGGCGTGAATTCGTAATAAACAAACAAACTTTCGCATTTGTAATATTAGTAAGGAAGTAAGACTAAAAATATCCACAACATAGAAATAAGTCCTTTTGATAATATTTACTATTATTTTTATGAAATGTTTTTATGACAAGCGAAATATATGGAATTTAAATTAAAGTCACTAAACTTGATAGACTTTTTGTCGCTATTAAGTCCGCTGGAAGAATCTTGGAGTTTGAATACCTTTTTTTTAAATGTTATAACGAGCAAGCGTGTTACCTGATGGTAAGTGATCACTGCCGCCCATGGACACCTACAACACTAGAGTAATCGCGGATGCTTTGCCGGCTTTTATTCGAGGAGCTGGCTCTTAAGTGCAACTGCCGGAACACACCTATAGGTATTTGGCAGTAGATTTTGAACTTGAAGATGGTAGTTAGCCAGGCGGGCATCAGAAAAAGCCCTAACACCATGCAGAAAAAAGCTTTTATATAGTGAGCGGAAGGAACAAGATATAAAAAAAAATATATTTTTGATTTATAAATTTAATTATCGAAATCGATTAGCAATGGGTTAAAATCATAACTAAGTAAAATCAAATCAATCAAATCAAAAAATCTATATTCAATTTAGGCCCTAAGAAGGCGCTTATGAACGTCAAAAATTACTACCGGTTCGCAAAGTAACGCAGTCATCGAGAAGAACCGGCAAGAAACTCGATCTGCATATTTTATTTAAGTCTTATTCTTATGCTTATATACAATAATTTAATGTGTTACAGTAGTTATTAGCGGATGTACAGAGAGGGGCGTCAATTCCAGACATCACGATCGCTCACATATTGATCCACCCCATAATAGCCTTTTGACATCAAAACCCGTTTGACATGGTTCTTGAACCTACTGTCCGGCTAATTCAGTAATGTTCTTAGGGACTTTATTATAAAACCTGACACTATTACCTAAAAAACTGTTACTTGTCTTACTCAGTCTAAAATAGGGAGTGACCAGTTTATCGCGATTTGTAGTATTGAAATTATGGCGGTCTTTAATGAAATCTAGCTTTTGTAGGTTTTATAAGAGCTTATAAATAGTTCAACACTTCCGTTTTACCATCGACAAGATTTTTTGCATAGTTATTAAGCTTGAGCGTTATGACCACTATCTCACCTGATGTCAAGTGACGATGTTTCCTTAGACGGTGGACACGCTGAGCCTAGTGGATGGACTTGATCTCAAGTGCAATTGCCGGAACACACCTATAGGTACTTGGCGGCAGATTTTAATTTGTAAAAGCCCTACCAACATGTCTTTAGTATGCGTAAGTCTCAACACGCATTGCCAAAATGGCGGACGAGAAAAATAATGCAGATTCTTAATGTATTATTTTATCACGAACAACGAAGAAGGTTAGCCAGAATGTTTATAATGATTACCGTCCATTCGGCTACGGAACCCTATTCTCTTAAAGTAGGTTATGTATATATAAAATGTTTTTACCGCATCCTGTATACTAACCTGATTTTTGATGCTCACACATCGTTGTAAGCACGTAAATGATCTCCTCGATTCTATTTTCCGCATGTAAATTGGTGATAAGATTATACGTAGACGAATCGTCGAAGGTTTTAGGTAAGGAAGGTAGGGTAGTATTTTCTACTGCCCGCCTTGTCGGCTACCGCCCTCAAGTTGATAGTTTGTTCCGGAATATCTATATGTATGACTTCTGGCAGTTACACTTGGAAGCCAGCCATTATTAGGCTTAGCGCATTTACTACCTTGGGCCGTAACGTCTCTAAAACACAAAAAACCAATATATATCTATATTAATATTATATAAATATTGTTTTGTTTGTTTGTAATGGCTAATCTCTGGGATTACCAGTACGAATTTTTAGATTTTTACGTTAGATAGAATGCGAAGCGATGATAGCTCATTGTAGTGTGTACGACTTCGCGTCAATGGACATGAGTTCCAACCCACCTACAATGAGCTTAAGCTTTCGGTGAAGGAAAACATCGTGAGGAAACCATAGCATGGTGGTATAGCTTTTTCTAACAACCGCCTCGTTAACTACCGCGTGGTAGATACAAGTGGAAATCTGCCGCTAAATACCAATAGGTGTGTTCCGACAGTTGCACTTGAGAGCCACTCCCAGTAAAGGCCGGCAACGCACCTGCGATTCCCCTGGGGTGCCCATCCATCATGTGTACGCTTGTTCGACTGCCCCCTATTCCATAAAAAAAAAGTTCCAACATTATTTGATCTAAAGCCACTGTTAGCTGCATTACAGTTGTTTAACTATGTTTTTTTTTATTGTTTTTTTCTGATTAAACTACACAACATGCTACTAAAAGTTTATCGAGTAAAAGATTTAGCCATTAATAGTATTATTGGAACAAATCGGTTTAAAAACATTCCGCCGGCGCGCTCCCACGAAATGACCCGCCTAATCCATTAGGCGATACAGAAAACTGTTTCCAAAAAACTTGTACAGATCAGTAAGACTAAATATTTGAAACGGTAAATAATAGGTACTATTTTTTTTCACGCTAATTATCTACCCAATTAATTAAAGAGTAAGTATTAAACTAATGCATTGACATAATTAAAATGAGACGTCTGCATCTAAATACACGATGTTTCGCGGTTCATTAAAGACTGAGTTCAAATGTTTGTCACTTAACATCAGATGAGATCGTGAATGAGTCTACGCTTACGGTGAAGGAAAATATCATCCGGTCATAACGTGGTGGGTTTTTTTTAATACCCGCCTAGCTAGGTACCATTCTCTATGCGAAAATCTGCCCACAAATACCTACCAATGCGTGTCTTCCGGCAGTTGTACTTGAGAGCCTGTCTCTCCTAGGCTTAGCGTGTCTATCGTCTTGAATCGCATAGTCACTTAACATCAGGTGAGGTGGTGGACATAACGCTAAATGTGTAAACTATACAAAAAACAGATTATAAGTACCTAATTAAATTTATCAACGTGTTGAGTTGCGTTAAAAGTTGAACATTCAATTCTACTATGATCATCTTCGATATATGTATATATATATGTATAAAACATTACAAAAAAAAAACCGACCATTTTTTTTTATATTTCATAATGTGAAAAGTAATGAAATGATCACAGCTCAGTTGGTAGTGTGTACGGACGCCGCAACAAGGGACGTGCGTTCGAATCCACCAATATTTAAATTTCATATAATTAAAAGCCATACGGAGGTATAAACAAGTTTCATTCAATAATCAAAAGATATGAAATACTGACACGGTATTCTATAAAGCCAGTTCTATCGATCTTAATTAATTAAAGTTGGAAGGTTAATTAGTACTTGATTATAGCTAACTGATTATAACTATTGAAAATGTAAAAAAAAAAGGACAAATCGATCAAACGATCATTAGAGTTTTAGCGAGAATAAATCGATTTCAGGTGAAACGAAATTCACCGGGTCGACTAGTTTTAAATAAAATACGCGGACAAATACACAGGTAAAACCTAGTGAATCCTATTATAATATAGTCTATTTCTATCGATATTATAAATGTTCAATTATCGGATCTTTATAAACATGAATGAAACAGGTAAGAAATTAAAATGCGCAAATCGTTTACAATTCACATCACGATGTACCACCGTGTTGACTTTCGACTAATCGATATAACCACCGAGGATACCTATCGATTGTCGATATTTCAGTCGTCCGAGCTCCTCCCTATGTTGAATTATGATATCGTAAAGTGTCGCAGAGCTTCGAAAGTATCGAAGCGGCAAGCAAGGCCGTCGAGATACCATCGAGTTGGGGAACGATGAAATCTTCCCTTCGGGGATTTCTCACAATCCGTGTTTAGGTGGCCGATATGATTACAACGGAATGAAGTGATAGAAAAAAGTTGGATAATTCAAAGATTACTTTGTTTTATGATAAACTATTTAATACCGGCCCGTTACGTTAGGCATCTTTTGTCTTTAGTAGGCCTGAATTGAATCAAATCCTAAATAAAAGTATGTAGATTTCAAGTGATTAAGTGTCGAAGGATTTATTTTAAGATAAGTTCAGTTTTTATCGTTTTTTTAAATAGTTCAAGTTTAGCGTTATGGCCATAATCTTACCTGAACTTAAATGACGATACGGCCTAAGTTGGAAGACACGCTAATCCTTTGGAGGAACTGGTTCTCAAGTGCAACTGCCGCAACACGCCTATTGGTGTCTGGCGGCAGGTTTACAACTTGAGGGTAGTAGCTACACAGGCGGGCATTAGAAAAAGCCCTACCACCATGCTATGGTTTCCTCACGATGTTTTCCTTCACCGAAAGCTCAAGCTCATTGTAGGCGCTTGGATTCGAACTCACGTCCCTTGACGCGAAGTCGTACACACTATCACTGAGCTATCATCGCTTCAAATGATGTGTGATTTAGCAGATGCATTCACGTCATAATATTCAGGCATAAACATTCACTACCTCTCTCACTCCCTCAGTCGCCTCGAGCAGACTTTAACCGAACAAGCCTCACACAAAATGGTTGCGGATAAAAATTTCAGAGACCTCCCATAATCAAAATTTTCATAATAAAAGCCCTTCAGTGGTAGTGTAGATTACAACAATGTCTCTAAGCTGCGATAGGTATATGAAAATCCGTGGCAACGTTGATTATACTTAGCATAATAATAATTGGTTGGAGACAAAGCCTTTTCATATATAGCACGTATAAACTTGTAATAAAATCTCTTTGGCTGTACTATTTTCATCTGGCTGGTTTTGATGAAATAAAAAAAAATACATTAAAAAAAAAAGAAACAAATTAGTAAAATGCTGTTTCCAGCTATTTTTATTCGTATATATTTATATCAAAACAAGTGAATCTAATGACGAAATTCGATACATTTACAAAATTTTATCACATAGTACCATTGTTTCGGATCTCTACTGCCGATAACGAACGAGTTAACTAAAGAGTTACCAAGAAGTTAAAAGGAAGTGGCAGGTTTTGATCAACAGAAGGGGAGCTGTCTTTCATCACGATAACGATAGACTAAACACATTTTTAACCAGTCAGCAAAAATTAAGAGAGTTTGACTGAGAGGCTTCATTGCATTCGTCATATAGCCCTGACCTTGCGCCTTCAGATTTCCACCGGATACGGTCTCTTCGAAATCATTTAGGCAATGTCTCGTTAACAGCAAGAGGCGACTGCCAAATTACTTGGCATGTTTTTATCCAGTGCCAGTTCAACGGGATCATAGCACTACCTATGACACGACAGAAGGTCATCCAAGAAAATAGCACATATATACTGTAGATAAAGGTTAAAGAAAAATGTCTTGAGTTTCCATATAAAATGGCGAGAAAGTGTGTCGACGACACTATTCGTTCTCACGCAAATAAATTCCACGACATAGCTATTAAAACTAATAGAGTCTTAATGATTTCTTATGTTTACGCGAATATTATTCATCGAAATGAAACTAATTTAAACGGATTTTATCGCGGTTATTTATTAATTTTGATCCCGGTGTTTTGAAAGCTTCTCAGCCTTCGTGGTCACGGGGCGGACTGAGGTGTAGGTTATCCGGAAAAGTTCATGTAAAATTGAAGGTAGACACATCCAGCTTTCGAAACGTCGGGATCAAACTTGATAAGTAACCGCGATAAAATCCGTTTAAATTAGTTTTATTTCGATAATAGAATCTTAGGTATTAAACTATTATGTTAATAAAACACTGTATGTAGAGAATCCGTGTATAGCTAAAGGCTCCTAAAGGGTTTTGAACTGTAGAACAAACTAATCGTCAGGTTTATTGAATCGAGTGATACTTCATCTATATGTAAATCTTCCTGTATAATCTCTTAGTTATATTGTCCTGTAGTTAATCTACTCCATCTAATCTAATATGACAATCTCAGTTAAGTTTATCATCGTCTTGTCATTGTTATATTTATTATGCTTTTTGATAAAACGTATCCCTTATAGGTTTTTTTTTAATGTAACAGCTGACAAACGAGCAAGCATGCACCTGATGGTAAGTGTTCACCATCACCTACAAGACCAGGGCAACGGCTGGAACACAATTATTAGTATTTAGCGGCCGATTTTCAACTTGAGTGTGGTAGCTATCCAGGCGGGCATCAGAAAAAGCCCTACCACCATGCTATGGGTTCCTCGTGATGTTTACCTTCATCGAAAGCTCAAGCTTATTGTAAGTGGCTGGATTCGAACTCACGTCACATGAAGCGGCGTTACTACACACAACCATTGTGCCATCATCGCTTCATAGTTAAAAATTTGGGTTAAATTGTATATGAGTTATTGTGTTCCGGCAGCTGGACTTGCGAATTAGTCCCTTTACTAGCTTTCATATCTTCACTTAATATTAGGTAAGGTTGTGGTCATAATACTAAACTTATAACGCATAAAAAATATCAGTAATTAAAGCTGTGAAGGTTATCGCTTTTTTACCTAACCATATGCTAAAATACACTGGAAATAAAAATAAGTATGTCTTTTTGTGTTAACGTCAGCTATCAAATGACTTTGGTTGATGACAAAACTGTCGCTGATTTGAAATGAAAAATGTAACATCTTTTTACCTTACTAAATGACGCAGTAAATATTTCGACCTTCATCGAATCAGGGGATTATGTTTGACAAAATGTTGGAGAAGATATTATGTTCCGACAAAAAACATGACTTCGGAAAATGAATTGTTAATGAGAGAAAATAAATTTTACCACACACGTAAGTCATTCAGGTCCTTTAAGAATCTCTTTTGAAAAAGTTAAAACTTATGAACTTGAAGATCCAACAGTTTCTACTTATTCTACATGAGAAGCTATCATTTTCCACTGCGGATAAAATACAGAAATCGTTGCCGGATCGAACATGTTAAATAAAATACATAACGTAAATGTAATTTGCCAAACTCAACATTCGATGTATTGAATGAGAGACGAGCGCCGATTTGTGTATCTGGAACGTTGATTGACATAACGAATCGCTTAACATTAACTTATATGTGCACTCCATTCATCGTCTGGCTTGTCGTAAACGATATGTGCACCGTAAAGTTGTTGTTTCCAATATCTCGCTGACTTGTGCAATCAATTAAATAGAGTTCGACGACATCTAGGGCAAGCAAAGACGTCGCAAACGGCTTCCAACTAAAGTGACATTGCGTTACGCTCGTGTGTTTATATTTCGGACACTTGGCTCGCTGTAACAAAGATTTTAATACGTTCCCTGATTATGAAGACGTTTTTCATTTGATCATCATAATTTTTTGATGTTATATTTAGATGATGATTTTTTAGTGTTTCTTGAGTTACAATCAAAAACACTGTGACAACGGTTGGAATTATTTTTGCTTTCATTCGTACGTACGCAAGACGAAACTTACGCTACAGTGAATATTAATCATATTGTGCTGTTTATAGCTAGACCACCTATAGTAAATCGGAAGACTGAGGCAAGACAGTAATTGCTTGATAATTGTAAGTGTTTTTTTGAACCACCTCATGTGCTACTAAGTATTTTCAGCCAGACCTTACGAACCGTAACACACTACGCACTAATTGCACCTTTTTGACAGAATTTGGTAAAGAAACAACGCTTTCAGAGTCGATTCTTTTTACTTTACCTTTCTTAAATCTAGATTTATAAATCAGTGTCGACCTTATTTTTCAAAGAGTAAAGAAGACATTGCCAACCTCAAGGAAGACACCAACTCTAATTTCAGTAATCTTCAGTTCGCCATTCAAGAACTCGTTGAACTTTGATTTACTAATGTATCTCTTTATCTAGATGTAAGTTTCAAGCATATTCCCTTATTTCTGCAACTATAAAATATTTCTAATTGAACAGCTGATCAATGAGATCCATTTACTGGATTTGATAGTGAGAATTCTGAATGTAATTCTCCATCAAACCATGTTTTTAGTAAAGATAAAATACCCATTAATCGATCAACGTACGAATTAATAATCCCTTGTATTATATTTGAACAATACTGCATAATTGTTATGATAATTTCATTAAAAAAATTCAAATTTAATTTCAATTTTTTTTGCCTACGGTTCCCTTATTTAGAATTCCCGAACTTATTCAGTTATTAGGTTGACGTGCTGATTGGCGTGGTGAACGAGTTATAACAGATTTTTTTTTTTTGAGTTATTTGACATACATTTTTATATTAAATTATTCTATAATGTCATTGTACGGACTGCATTTATTATTTGCGGTCAAAATAAATGTATAAATTTAATATGTAGTACTACTACCTGATTCATTATGTGAAACAATTTAATGCATTATTGGAATTTGTTTCGGTCACAGTCCATCAATAATTCTGTACGCTAAATGAATTTACTTTTGGTCCACGGATAGTAAACTAACTAATTGTTATGTTTTAAAAATAAAACCACGTGCATTTTTGCATAGTTTTGCCTTTTCTAATGCCCGCCTGACTAGCAACCACCCTCAAGTTGAAAACCTGCCGCCAAATACCATTGGGTGTGTTCCGGCAGTTGCACTTGAGAACCAATTCGTAGCGTGTCTACCAACTTGGGCCGTATCGTCACTAAAGATCAGGTGAGATTATGGCCATAAAGCTAAAAACCTTGTCTATAAAATAAATAAAAAACCACTGAGTGGTAACAACTATTTATTTACTATTATTATCTACTATTGTAAAGGTGTTTTCCGACTAATATATTTATTTACTAATTGGTCTGGCAAACCTTGTTATACCTTTAATAGTAGTTTGACCAGAACAATATCTATCGCCATCAGAGATAGGGTCAGTTATCGGGATAGAAACTACCCTATTTTCATACTGTATGGATTTTAGTGTTTTGGCCACAATCTCATCTAATGTTTAGTGATGATGTCACCCAAGATGTTGGACACGGTAAGCCCAGCGCTGAGACTCTTAAATACAACTTCCGAAATACAACTATAAATTATATTATATATATTCATCATGACATTTTTCTTCCCCGATAGATCAGACTCATTGCAGGGGTTTGAGCTCACTTCCATTAACGGTGGTCCGTATTCACGATTATCTCGTACTAAATTGTACGTGCGGCTTCCTTTACGTTAATGTTCATTTTGTTAGACAGTTCGAGTGACGCAAAAGTTTTATACAAAGTTTATCCCTCACTTTACCCCACTTCCAAAACAGTTTTCGCGAGAAAAAGTAGCCTTTCACCGTCTTCAGGTTCTTATCTATCTTGATATCAAAGTTCATCATAATCGATTCACTGGTTTAGGTGTGCATACGTTAACTATCCAACAATGCAACAATAAATTTTCTTTCGTTCTTACTCCTTCAGCCGTGTATTGGAGCTGACAGAAGCTTTCTTGACATTTAATCAGAATGTAACCTCTGGTAACCGATATATCAGTTAAAATCTTTCTATTTTTTTCTCTGTCATTTTCATTGGATATGAATTTTACTTAATAATACTTAACATTGTAGATAAGTGTAAGCCAAACTGTTCGTAATATAAAACGAACGAGTTCCTTTGGGATAGGCGAAATGAGTTTAAATTTTAAACAAAAATTCCGAGTTAGTTTTGTAATGGGTACATTTGGGTTCTGTGATAGTAACGGTTATACTTAGCATGTTAGTAAATATGTCCTTAAAGTATATGGAATATAAATAAAGTCCGTGAGAACAAAGTCACGGGTACAGCTAGTTGTAAACATGTCAGTAATTACCAAGCCTAATTCTACTTAAAACAACCCAAAACACTCGACAAGAATTAACACGAGATTTTAACTTTCATCTTGTTAAGATCAAAGTTACAAGTCAGAATCCTTATCTGATAGGTTTATTGAAGTTGTCCAAACTTAATAAGGGCTAACAGTTAAGAAGTCCTTTGATAAAGGTAAATTAAAAGTTACGATCTTTTAACAAAGATCAGATCTAGATAACTTTTGTTGGATATTGACAATGGCTTGACAATAAGTAACAGTAGTGAATTTTCAAGATAGCTCTATAGAAAGATATTAAGTGTAAGTTTTACTAAAAAAGTAGCTGTTCGAGCAGACATTTAAATCTATATAACACAAATCAAATCAAATCAATAATTTTTATTCAATTTAGGCCCTAAGAAGGCGCTTATGAACGTCAAAAATTACTACCGGTTCGGAAAGTAACACAGTCATCGGGAAGAACTGGAAAGAAACTCGATCTGAATTTTTTTTTAAGGTTTATTATTATGCTTGTAAACAATAATTTAATGTGTTACAGTAGTTATTAGCGGATGTACAGAGAGGGGTGTCAATTCCAGACGTCACGATCGCTCACATATTGATCCACCCTATAATAGCCTTTTGACATCAAAACCCGTTTGACATGGTTCTTGAACCTACTGTCCGGCTATTCAGTAATGTGCTTTGGGACTTTATTATAAAACTTAACACTGTTACCTAAACAACTGTCACCTGTCTGACTCAGTCTAAAATAAGGGGTGACCAGTTTGTCACAATTTGTAGTATTAAAATCATACCGGTCTTGAACGAAATCTAGCTTTTGTAAGTTTTAAGTAATGTAAGTAAGTGAGTAGCTTTAAGTAACGTAAGTAAGTAGATTTAAGTTAACGTAAAAATTTGGTTTTTTTAACGTCTTACTTTTAGAAAAAACCAGTTGGACTACGATAATTATTTTTTATATTTGATAGAGCAATTATTGAGGAAGGCTTTGGGCATTAAGTTTTAAGTTTTTAGGTTTATTTTAAATTTTAACAGTTTAACATCTGTCACAGACAATATATATATATATATATATATTTTAATATCAACGTCTTAAAGTGCGCTTTTAAAGCAATTCTATATAGATAACACTTTTTCGTAAATTTTTGAATTTATTAATAAAATACATCAGAATACATTTTCATCAACAAAATTAACATAAAATTTAATCTTTCATTCCATACACCGGATGTACCCTTTCGTTTAATGGAGTAAAAGTATCCTTTATATTTAACCAACTTTTTTTATAGTTAAGACTTATCGTAATGGTCATAATCTCATCTGATCTTACGTGACGATACGGCCCAAGTTAGTAGACACGCTAATCTGTGGAGCAACTGGCTCTCAGGTGTCGCTGCCGGAACACATCTATTGGTATTTGGCGGCAGATTTTCAACTTGAGGGTGGCAGCTAGCCAGGCATACATCTGAAAATGCCCCACCACCATTCTATGGTTTCCTCGTGATGTTTTCCTTTACCGAAAGCTCAAGCTCATTGTAGGTGGATTAGAATTCACGTCCCTTGACCCAAAGTCGTACACACTACCACTGAGCTATCATCGCTTATTGCGAATATTATGCATAATGTTGGTTACATATTAAAATACATATAGTTAAATTTCAATTGAAATTCATAATCTAGCCAGTAGTTTTGGAGTGATGAGTCAACAAAGGGCTTAGCGTGTTATAGTATCTCTTGATTTCCATGTATTGTAATGGTTTAATTTATTGCGGACTACATTCATTGTTGCATTGTTGTAACATCGCTGTTTAGAAGGATTTTCCATTGCTGATAAGTCGAACGAATGCAGGAATCGTTACTTTGTTGATGATATAGATTCAGTACGAAATGAAAACATTGAGACAAATGACATCATAATGCTGTCTTGATCCAGTTGGGTAGAGATCGCTGCAACCGATTTCATTACTCGTATATACCGATTCATATTGGAACTTGTAACGTCTAAGTTAGGCATTATTGTAGATGTAATCCAGATAGACTCAACTATTTTGTTTAATACCTACATCAGGAAATCAGAAAATAATGCTGACCACAAATTCAAAAACAATGACGATCTCTAACAGGTTAGCAATGCAACAGTTCGATGCCCATCTGTAAGCCTTACGGCATCTTGATATTCACTGAAAGTCCCTATAATAGTTCGATCTATACGCATTCTTACTGCATCGTCGGATTTCTGAACGAAAAAACCACACATTTCTGTTACCAATAGTAAAATATGAAGTAAACGCTTAGCGTAGTAATACTTTAAAAACAAAACCCAGACATCTCTTAAACTAGTATAAATTACAAATAATTAAAACATAAAAATAGTTAAACAAATTTACAGCAAAACATTATTGAATCTGATTACGAAGATATCTTAAAGGTCGATCAGACCGTCCCATCTAATTACAAAGGATAAATCCCTAACAAACAAGCGCTCCACATCAAACCCTTATTTGGAACCCAATCAACATTTGACTTTGAATGAACCTTGTAATTGTATACATATACATATATATGAAATTCGGGAATTCGAATAGAATTCAGAATCTCTTTGGTAATATTGATCATGCATGAATATCTATACGTAGATATTAAATCAAGCAATAATATCACGATGTGGCCCAAAATGACGGACACGTTAAGCCTAGTGTAGGGTCTAATAGTGGTTAAGTCGTAGAACATACGACCACACTTCATTGGACTTTACAATGTGTCTGAAATGTAGATGAAGATCTTCAGGAAACGATAATTATGGGTTAACGCCAGAGTCGCGCGATACAGTGACATTTTACATCACTGAAACTTAGTAAATTAACTAAATTAGTAAGGTAGGATCTGTTGGTTAGTTGGGATCGCGATTCCTTGTTCGTTTTCCGGCAGCAGCCCAAACCGAGGAACGGCCATCCTGGCACCCTTCCGCTCGCTGCCTCGGAGCTGAGTGCCCTCAGCACTCACCCCAAAAAGTTCGGTTAAGCTGTCAAAGCCCCTAAGGCTAACAGCGAATGACAAGTCAAAAAAAAGAAAGGTTGACGTACTTTTTGATACACCCTAGCTATTAATTATTAGCTAGTTTTTAAGTAGAAATGACAAATGCATAGTGATGGTACAGCCTGATGTAAACATTGGGAGTCCATTAAGGATCATACTTATCCAAGCAGATTTACAAACTTCTATAGTTTTTTTTTTATGGTTACCGCTTAGCGTTATGGCCATAATGTTACCTGATCTTAAGTGACGATACGGCCCAAGTTGGTAGACACGCTAAAAACCTTTGGAGGAACTGGCTCTCAAGTGTAACTGCCGGAACACACCTATCGGTATTCGGCGGCAGATTTTCAACTTGAGGGTGGTAGCTACCCAGGCGGGCATCAGAAAAAGCCCTACCACAATGCTATGACTTCCTCACGATGTTTTCCTTCACCGAAAGCTCAAGCTCATTATAGGTGGTTGGGTTCGAACTCACGTCCCTTGACGCAAATTCGTACACACTACTACTGAGCTATCATAACGCTCATAACTATATGCATGATAGTTACATCTACTTCTAGTACACATCTTAATCCATTGTTATTGAGATACTATATTCCTTTACGTCAAATCTTTGCTATTGTAATCGATCTACTTAAAGCTGTACGCACTAATGGTCGTCGCGATTCAAACACAACGATCTCTCTTGTAATAATATATTTATTCCAATCTGAGGTAGATAGACACTGACGGCTATATTACAAACACGTCCGTACACTTCGGACGACCAGAAAAGAATGCAGACCTCGCCCTTGATCAGTCCAGTCTCTTTTTTATTGCCAGTTAAAATAGTGTTACCCGATTTTAATTAAAATTACCACCGTATAAATAGTTAGAAGCGATGATAGCTCAGTGGTAGTGTGCACGACTTCGCGTCAAGGGACGTAGGTCCGAATCCAAGCACCTACAATGAAACTATAGCATGGTGGTAGGGCTTTTTCTAATGCCCGCCTGGCTAGCTACCACCCTCAAGTTGTAAACCTGCCGCCAAATACCAATAGGTGTGTTCCGGCAGCAGCACTTGAGAGCCAGTTCCTCCACAGGTGTAGCGTGTCTACCAACTTGGGCCGTATCGTCACTTAAGATCAGGTGAGATTATGGCCATAACGCTAAAACCTTAAGTATAAAAAAATGTTAATGTTGTAAATACAAATGAAGGTTAATAATCGAAACCTTTCACTATGTTAAGAAAATGAATACCTATTAATTCCCGTGAAGGGTTTACATTTACGAAATAAATTGGATATTTCATTAAACAATTCGATTCAGTGGGCTGTAAAGGTTACTACGTGATGATTCAATTATTTCTAACAAATAATAACCTATTTATAGGAGATTCCTGATTATTATTTTAAATCTTTTGATGGTATTAACGAATCGATGTAACGATAAATGGTATGGTGTCTGAGGCCTTTTCGTAGTCTCAGAGAATCCAAGAGTACCTTAAAATATCCTCTTGGCAATATGATAGACGGGCAACTACAAGACCATGTGAGACTTATCAGGCAGGAAGCACTAATAAATACTAACTATAAAGGTATATCCCTATTTATACTTCTAGGAAACAGCAAAATAAAACTATCTAGGTAAATTCGTGCATAGGATATTATTAACAGGCTGGAGATAACCTTTCATTGGTGATTACCTCGTCCTTGGCGTTAGCAGCAGACTGGAAGAAGTGTGGAAGCTGTTCATGGTCACTGGCAGTTCGGAGGTTTGCGTGTTGTCATCATGACATTTGCATAGGTAATTGACAGTGCTTGTCTTCCGGTGAGTCTCTTACCATGCCCTTTTGCCCCGACTTGAACCTAGTTGCTTACGCATTCCAAAAGTAAGTCTGAATGGATTTTTCCACCGTGTTAATGAAAAGAAAAAGTGTTAGACAAAATGTGAAAATGGAACCCATTCATTTTTTTTTTTTATTATATACTTAAGGTTAAGCGTTATGGCCATAATCTCTCCTGATCTTAAGTGACGATATGGCCGAAGTTGGTAGACACGCTAAAACTGTGGAGGAACTGGCTCTCAAGTGCAGCTGCCGGAACACACCTATTGGTATTTGGCGGCAGGTTTACAATTTGAGGGTGGTAGCTACCCAGGCGGGCATTAGAAAAAGCCCTACCACCATGCTATGGTTTCCTCGCGATGTTTCCCTTCACCGAAAGCTCAAGCTCATTGTAGGTGCTTAGATTCGAACTCACGTCCCTTGACGCGAAGTCGTACACACTACCACTGAGCTATCATCGCGTCTCTGATTTATAAGGAAGGAATGTAGCAGATAAAAAGGCAATTGCGTAGTCTGACCAGGAAAACGTGCGAGACATCCGTAAATGGGTTTTACAGACATTAAAAAAAACGGAGAAAAGTAATACGAAAGCCTTATTTTAACAATTGTTCTACATAATGATTTCTTAGGTTTACGCGAATATTATTCATTGAAATAAAACTAATTTAAACGGATTTTATCGCGGTTATTTATTAAATTTCAGTAACATAAACTTTTCTGGACAACCTACACCTCAGTCCGCCCCGTGACCACGAAGGCTGAAAAGCTTTCGAAACGTCGGGATCAAAATTTAATAAATAACCGCGATAAAATCCGTTTAAATTAGTTTTATTTCAATTGTTCTACATACATATAACTATATTCTTTAACGGAGCTACATATATAACTTGCTCGTGCCTGCGACTTTGTTTGTGTTACACCCGTCGATTACTCGTGGTTGTAATATCCTTTCTGACAGCATGTTTACAACATGAATCAATATCCATGACAAACTCCAAGTCAAGAGGTCTGGTAGGTCTTGAAATATCTTAGTAAAAGTATCAATTAATATGTCATCGCTTATGTTTCATATCGTAGGGGATGATATTTTCAAATGGGTTTAAACTGAATATGTGATTTTTTTAACCACATGGGTCCTCAGTGTTGAATAATCGCATCTAAGTGAGCTTTTACATGATAAAAAGTAACTGCAGTTCAAATTTTCTAATTTCTCTAACTTATATTATACTCTCTTATATTTAAATACAATTTTACTTAATTAATCAACTGTATAAACGAATTATTGGCTAACCCAGCATAAATTAATTGAACTTTTTAAACTAAATTGTCTAATTAAGACTTCAGTAATAGACGTCTTGGTATCTTCGCAAACTGACCATGTGGATATCTACTGAAGAACTTGCACTATTGTAAAAATTACATGATCTGTGTATGGGTGAATTCCTTCCAAGAACTATCATACTTCGTAAAGGGGTTATTTTTATATGCATAGGTAATATTTCTCAGATTAAGTTTCCTTACTCTCTTTATCGTCAGCCAAGCAGCACACTAATACGTGAATAGAGAAAACTGACTATTATTTTAGTACACTTAATCGAGTCCATCGATCTCGAATGCCAACCTTATATTTCCACTTCGTGTAGAGTATATGTACAGTGTCCGTCCAGGCACAACACACACTATAGATATAGGAATGTACCATTAGATAACAATGTAACTATGTCACATACCAAGCGCGATCATATAACAAACACAATGCGGTTGTAAAAATGTCCAGTTGAAATGTCAAGGAAATATATGAAATCAAAAGTTACACGATGTTGAATTATAAGATTGACGCCTTAGTTTCATGGTGACCAATATTGGTGGATGCTTGTTTGAGAACAGTAAGGCATGTTCTAAAAGTCTCTTTAAATGCTTCCTGTTTTCAAAGTGAAGATGACAAAGACTTATTAAAATTGTAGCTACGTTTTACGTGTGACCAATAACTTCACGACAATTGCATGTAAATGGATCATGACCAATATATAGCATCTGTAAGATATTGAAAATAACGAAAAACAGTTGTCGATCTCGGGTATAGTTTTATAAATAGCTTTGTTTCTTTCTGCCTGGTAAATCTGGTAAATTTCTCTACTAAATAAAGGAGGGATTTTGGTTCATCGTGAGGGTGTTTAGTTAACTTAGCTGGCATAGAGACTTAAGCCAAGTTGTCTTTTCCCTGCGTAAAGCATATTCAAAAATTTATACCATTGATAATCGCATAACCAGATATTTTCAAAAATACAACGTCTTTACTATCAACAGTGAAATCAATATATATTCTGTACTTCAAATATATATTTATTTTAGAGTAGTTAACACATTCTGAAAGGAATTTACTTTGAGATATGTCATCGATATTCGATACAACAATGTCATCAACATACATTTTTGTATACTAAAGAGTGATAAGGTAATAACTGTATACAAAAAAAATGGTGGAACATCCACAATAGTGGCAAGAATAAGCGTGTTGGTTTTCACAATCAAAATACCCCAAAATCAATGCAATAAACGTTTCTAAATTAGCCAACGTTTATTTAGCTAACTGGCATTTATGATGTTTGTTTTTGAGCAGTTTATATCTCGGAGGTCTACCTAATTTTTTTGGAAATCTAATATACTTACCGATGAGTACAGTTACAATCATTTTTTTATACTTTAAAAGAATTACAGTTGTGGAGGGATATACTTGAGATTAGAGGTAAACGGAGAGTTTAGTATAAATAATTGTTGCACCTACATTTAGTATAACATTAAATCGGACGTAAAACATGGATACGAATACAGTAAAAGAGGTTTTTATCAATATCATAGAAAAGGGAGTGTCTCGCAGTCGACCCAGCGGTCAATAACACACCAAACGTTATTAAAATAATATAATAAAAGGGGGGAGAAATGAAAGATACACATAAGACCACTGACAGATAAATAAATTATATTTTTTTATACGTAAGGCTTAACGTTATGGCCATAATCTCAACTGATCTTAAGTGACGATACGGCCCAAGTTGGTTGACACGGTAACCTTTGGAGGAACTGGCTCTCAAGTGCAACTACCGGAACACGCCTATTGGTATTTGGCAGATTTTCAATTTGTTAGTGGTAGCTAGTCAGGCGGGCATCGGAAAAAGCCATCATGCTATGGTTTCCTCACGAAGTTTCCCTTCACCGAAAGCTCAAGCTCATTGTAGGTGTTTAGATTCGAACTCACGACCCTTGACGCAAACTCGTACACACTACCACTGAGCTATCGTCGCTTGTAATTTTTTTATTAATATCAATACAAAAATAATAATAAAATTAGGAATTAAATGAAAATGGTGCACACGAGCAGTTTGCAGTATGAGGAAAAATACATACATATTGAAGAACCAAATAAATCTATATATAGAAAACAAAGTCAGCCTCTTATTACGTATTTGGCTTAATTTGAAGTTACTTTGATTTGACATGACTTTGACTTGTGTATTGGACGTTCTTGAGAAACTTGTAAAGCGCGTTAATCTCAATGTATGGGGTCAAGGTGACTTCCAAACTATATTACTAAAATTTGACAATACGTTATACCCTTGCGGTGAACAACTGATTCCCAGTAATTTTCAGTTTTTTTTTTAATTTTAACGATTGATTAACCAAATTTTTTTTTTTTTTTTTTGGTAGTGTTACTAACCCCAGGAGGCTAAACTGTTTAGCGTAATTTATAGATTCGATGTGAAAACATCGGATACTATCTCGTTTATTCGTTGCAGATTTAGCGCATGGCTACAATCTCACCGGATGTTAAGTGACTATGTGATGATGATTACATATCGAACCTGTTAGGGAAACGGGGTCACAAGTGCAACTGCTCGGAATACAAGTTGAAGCGATAATGGCTCATTTTGTAGGGTGTAGGGACGATCAATGGACGTAAGTTTGAATCCATCAGCAACAAGCCTGAGTTTTCAGTAACGGATAACTTCGTGAGCAAACCATAGCAGCATGGTGGTAGGGCTTTTTCTAATGCCCGCCTGGTTAGCTACCACAATCAGATAAAGATCTGCTGCCAAATACCTATAGGTGTATTCCAACAGTTGCATTTAAGGGCCAGTACATCCACAAGACTTAAGTGCCCATAATCTTAGGCGAATTCGTAACTTAACATCAGATGAGATTGTAGCCATGACACTAAACATAGACAAAAAAAAATTTCAAGTTAAGATTATAGCCATGATTTCACGTGGTCTTAAGTGACGATACGGCCCAAGTTGGTGGACACGCTAAGCCTGTGGAGGAGCTGGCCCTCAAGTGCCACTGCCAGAATACACCTATAGGTATTTGGCAGCAGATTTTCAGCTTGAGGGTGGTAGCTATCCACGCGGGCATTAGAAAAAGCCCTACCACCATGCTGTGGTTTCCTCACGATGTTTTCTTCACCGAAAGCTCAAGCTCATTGTAAGTGGATTCAAAGTCACGTCCCTTGACGCGGAGTCAGTACACATTACCACTGAGCTATCATTGCTTCATAAACTACGCGAAAGGCACCTGTAGTTAATTGGCAATCGATTTTCAACTTCAGGATGGTAGCTAAGCAGACGTATAATATAAAATATTTTCGCAGCTTTTGATTATAATTTGCTGGTTTAGCGTTATGAGCAATATCTGAAGACGATGATGACGATAGACCTAGAGAATCATTAAAGGATAAGTTTTCGGAATTTGTTATTTAAACTTTGCCCTCCCAATATCCTCTTGATAATTTAATGTATGTCCGCAAAAACTTACAAAAGGTAGATTTCATTAAAGATCGTCTTAATTTGAATACTAGAAATTGCGATAAACTGGTCACTCCCTATATTAAACTGAGTAAGACAAGTAACAGTTTTTTAGGTAATAGTGTCAGGTTTTATATTAAAGTCCCAAAGCACATTACTGAATTGCCGAACGGTAAGTTCAAGAACCATGTCAAACGGGTTTTGATGTCAAAAGGCTTATTATAGGGTGGATGTATGTGTGAACGATCGTGCAGTCTGGACGCCCCTCTCTGTACATACGCTAATAACTACTGTAACACATTAAATTATTGTATATAAGCATAAGAATAAGACTTAAAATAATAAATAAGTTGCAGATCGAGTTTCTTGCAGGTTCTTCTCGATGACTGCGTTTACTTTCCGAACCGATAGTAATTTTTGACGTTACTAAGCGCCTTCTCGGGGCCTAAATTGAATAAAGATTTTTTGATTTGATTTGATTTGATGTGACCCAAGATCGAGGACAGACTAAACTTTGCAGAGGGATATCACGATAATCAGCGTGTAAATGAAATGACACTTACGTATGCATGTTTTATCTGAACATCAAGGAAAATCTTTCATTATAACCTGGCAACATTGTAAAAGTTTTACGACCTGTAACAAAGAAAGAATACGGGAGAATTACATCAAAATATACTTTGTTATCAATGGATAGATACTTTGTTATCTATTTTTATTTATAGATAGGTTTTTATGTTGGGATAGAAGATAAGCTGGGATAATGTGAAAATATTTAAATATACCTTTCGAGTGATATTTGTGTAGGAGGATTACTTGCTGAATTGATACAAGATTAGTTACATTCAATTAAAATTTATAATTAAATATTTGCTACCAAATACAGATTCACCTCAGCCAGAGCCAACTGGTAGCAAGTCTCTCAACAAGTTTAGCGTAACTACCATCTTAGTCCACATCGTCACTTAATATCAGCTGAGATTGTGATTATAATGCTAAACTTGTGAAGCGAAAATGTGAGACTTTGAGACACAAATATGGCTGAACTTGAATATCTGATTTGGACGGTGGTAGGGCTTTTTCTGATCCCTACCCGGCAACACATCTGTGGTAGTGTGTACGACTTCGCGTCAAGGGACGTGAGTTCGAATCCAAGCACGTACAATGAGCTTGAGCTTTCGGTGAAGGAGAAACATCGTGAGGAAACCATAGCATGGTGGTGGGGCTTTTTCTAATGCCCGCCTGGCTAGCTACCACGCTCAAGTTGAAAATCTGCCGCCGAATACCAATAGGTGTGTTTCGGCAGTAGCACTCGAGGGCCAGTCCCTCATGTAAAGACCGACAACACACCTGCAATTTCTCTGGTGTTTTGGGTGTCCGTGAGCGGTGGTGATCACTTACTATCAGGTGACACGCTTGCTCGTTTTCCCACAATTAGATATAAAAAAAAAAAACTTAAAAAAATTAAAAAGAAATACGATATATGTCACATATATTACAAAGTGAATTAGATTTATTAAAATATATATATCTCCATTAATGTTTTACGTTTAATGGGCACTCAGACAAATCAGATTTTAACTAGACACTTATCATTCATTCATTATTCATTCGTTATTCCATTGTTTTGGATCGAGTCACAAAGAAAATTCTGTGAATTCATTTAGTGTTCGCTCATTTGTCCGAATTAGTTTAGATATCATTATTGAAAATGTAAAGAAAATTCAAATATATTTTTTAATTTTTTTTAAATCAAATATAAAATCGGTCGACTAACAGGGGGGAATGGTAGAAATGTTTTGTCTACGCCTATATAAAATTATTTCAAAATTAACATTAATGCCTATGTTATATTTTTTTTTTAAAGGGACTAATTATGTTAGCCTTAAGCGCTTTCACAGCTTTATCTATCTTCGAAGGCGAGTACTGAAGGCGCTCACTCACCTTGGGCGGAAAGATGTTACCATGGAAAACCTCGTGAGTTATTTGTACATAAAATTTTATAGTAACATACAAGATGATTACAAAAAGGTTATCTAAAAGTTATATTTTAAAATAATAGTATTTTGAAGCGATGATAGCTCAGTGGTAGCGTGTAGGTACGCCGCGTCATGGGTCGCGAGCTCGAATCCAACCACCTACAACGAACTTTTGAGCTTTCGAAGGAAAACATTGCGAGGAAACTATAGCATGGTGGTAGGGCTATTTCTAATGCCCGCTTGGCTAACTACCACCCAAAGTTGAAGATCTACCGCCAAATACCATTAGGTGTGTTCCGAAAGTGGCAATTGAGAACCAGTCCCTCCTATAAAGACTGGCAACGCACATGCGATTCCTCTGGTGTAGTAGATGTTTACGGTGATCACTTACCATCAGGTGACATGCGCCCCCTATTCTAAAAAATAAATATATCGTTTACAGAACCCTTACTACTAGAACTCGACTCGCACTTGACTTATGTCTTAATTATAAACATAAGTAACTTCGGATTTGTGTTTATGATCCCGCAGTGTTAGTAACACTAAAGTTTCACGTCGGGGGAATATAATATACAAGGTTTGTAAGCTCCTCTAAGTTTTTCATGTTTGCGTATTGCCCCGGTAAATATACGGGACATTATTTCAACCACCTATTTTATTGTTGTAGTCTTTTTATGTAACGTTTCTATAATCCGCTTTCTTGTAATGCGTTCCGGGTGAGACTTTATAATTGATTTTAAACTAACTTCCTGCTGAGTTGGATACTTGAAATTTCCACTAAACCCTCAATAGTGGATGTCAATGCATGAAAATGTAAAAAAAAAAAATATTCGTTTGATTTACTTTACCCTATTATTATTATTATAGCCTCTTTATTTCCATAATGAAAAAATATATATTAAACAAGTATCTCGTTTGATTAGTTATTACATAATACGTGCATGCATAATAAAAAGTTAAATATTACTTCTATTAAAATCATTAAATTTAAATTACAATCATAGTAAATAATTAGAATGTATATAAATTTTAAATGTAAAAAAAAATTTAAAGATTCAAAATCAAAGAATCAAAATCAAAATTCGTTTTTATAAATCATTATGGACCCCTTTGCGGGTAAAGGCCTTCTCCATTTTGCTCTACATCTCACCGTCTTTTGCTTTGGTTACCCTATAAAGAGAGAAAATAATAATTATATAAAAAACGAGTTGTGTAGTGGGACACCAGATATGAACGAAGTTCGTTATTATAAAAATATTAATTTCAAGTTCTATTCGAGATATAAAGAAAATTATTCGAGTATACATTTTTTATTATGTTTTTATTTATTAAAAAAAATACTTAACAAAATTATCTTAACCCCCTTATGTTGTTTACGATGATTTATAAAATTATATAATAATAACAGTCATCACGTAGACTATACATTAGACACTGTATAGTCATCATACACAGACTATACATACAAATCTTACGGTAACGTTACGGACGTTTTTTGCCGGCTACGGTACCCCTCCACGACGCCTCATAACGAAATTCGTTACAAATATGCGCAATGTTTTTATAACGGACTAAATTAGGAAATAAAGGTTGGACATAAAACATCAGGGACATTGTTTTCGTTTCCATTACTTTGCTAAACCACATACAACTAGAAAAGCTGTCCGGGAAACTCATAGGTGTGCCTTAGCAGAGGCACTTGAGAGGATGAGTTGCCAGAGACCAAGCACACCTTTGTACATCTTCTACTTGCCTTGTAACTTAATTCGAAAATCTATGGTCCTTCCGGCAGCAGCACTTAAAAACTAGTCCCTGTACTAGGCTTAGAGTTTCCACCAACGTGACCCACACCGCCAATTATCATCAGGTTAAATTGTGACTGAAATGCTTCACCTTGAAAATTTCGTGAATATATTTTTCTTTATATGTCGACGACCAGTAAACATTTAGTCTGTAACATCAATTCAACTGGCAGTTCATTAAAAATAATTACCGACAACGAACCGGGCCGTTATATTAAATTTGCACTTCAAGGCTCTTGTATTAAAATCTACTGCATATTGTAATATCTTCAGCAATTTCATTGCCTCTATTTCGTGCAAATAAATAATATGTGTCTCTCTGTAATGGGCATGTTTTGAGAAGAGACGAAACGCGTGTGACGAAGAAAGTGGTGATTATGAATGCTGAGGGATGGAGAGGGAGAGGACATCCAAAGAAGAGATGGATGGAGTGTGTGAGGGAAGATATGAAGGCAAAAGGAGTGAATGAAGATATGGTGACTGATAGAGATGTATGGATGACGAAGACATATTCAAAATTCAAATCCAAAAAAATCTTTATTCAATTTAGGTCCTAAGAAGTCGCTTATGAACGTGAAAATTACTACCGGTTCGGGAAATAACGCAGTTATCGAGAGGAACCGGCAAGAAACTCGATGTGCATATTTTTTTAATGTTTATTCGTATCCTTATATACAATAATTTAATCTGTTACAGTAGTTATTAGCGGATGTACAGAGAGGTGCGTCAATTCCAGACATCACGATCGCTCACATATTGATCCACCCTATAATAGCCTTTTGACATCAAAACCCGTTTGACATGGTTCTTGAACCTACTGTCCGGTAATTCAGTAACTTCATACTGCGCCGACCCCAAATAACAAATTGGGAGCAGGACGATGATGGTGATGATGATGTCTTTCTGTGATGTTAAAATAACAGCTTTTTTTAATCTTTGATTCACCCGTGCTGGTGCCGGTTCCACCGCGTGGTACAGCTCACATCCCAAAACGTTATCATTACTGTATAATATAAATTTATATTAATTAATTAATACTAAATTCGTTATAGTACATCAATTAATTTATTTGTAATACTGTTTCGACGAATATTAATTTGAATGAATGTAGATAAATAAAAGATCCAAACACGGGCTAAATCCGAAACCTAATTATGAAGCGAAACGTGTTAATTTGAATACGTTATTTGTAATGTTGTTAAAATTATACTTATAAATAAGATATATTATTACATGAGCAGTAAAGAAAATGAATTATGAATATTTTATATGCAAACGAGCAACCTTATCATATGATGGTAAGTGGACCACCGCCCACGGGACTCTCACAACGCCAGACGAATCGTAGGGGTGTGTTTCCGGTTGTTAAGGGAAGGACTGGCACAAAAGTGCCGCTGGCGGAATACCCCTAATTATATTTGGCGGCAGATTTGGCAGTGAAAAATGGCAAATAATGGCAATCATCACATCACTCCAGTGGATGATTTTTTAAGTTTGGTAGTAAGCGAATTTACAAACTCTTTTTTTAATTAGTCCGCGCGAAATTTTAATCAAAACCAGCTGTTGCTTGGTTCTTGTATGATATGTAAAACGAGAGACCGATTTTCATGAGGTTTCCTCTTTGTTTGTTTATGATAATTTGTTTAAATAACATAAGCGAGTTCACATTGAATTTTAAACATTGCCGTCTATCAACGAACATTAATTTGTCATCACAACCACTATATACGAAGTGTATGTAGCATCATTGGAGGTACTAATCTTAGTAGAGGCTCTGGCTCTTAACTGCAACTACCAGAATACAGCTATCGGTATTTAGTGGTAGATTTTCAGCTGTAGAGTGGCAGCTAGCTAGATTCCATTACAATAATTTCCTTCACCGAAAGCTTGAGCTCATGCAGGGATTCGAATTCAAATTGATTGACGTGGTATCCGTATACTTTTTTTTATCGTAGGGAAATGTATTTAGGTATACCTTCCCAACCCGGGGGGATCGGGAAGGTTATGTGGGACTCGTCCGACACTATGATTTCTTAGGTTTACGCGAATATTATTCATTGAAATAAAACGAATTTAAACGGATTTTATCGCGGTTATTTATTAAATTTTGATCCCGACCTTTCGAAAGCTTTTCAGCCTTCGTAGTCACGGGGCGGACTGAGGTGTAGGTTGTCCAGAAAAGTTTATGTTACTGTGTCTATCTTCAATTTAATTTTTATTATTGATAGTGTTCCGATCTTCGCAGAAAGAGCTCACAGTGTCTTGAGGTCTGGCAATTGGTCTTTTGGGTTCCGATTTAATTAAATGTATAATTGGATCCCAGGCTTGTGGTAGCTTCCAACCAATTTCTCTATTGAAATTTGGATGTTTTTTAATTTCAATAGCCTCACGTATCATCCTAGGTAGGAATCGGTGTTCTTTGGCAAGGATTTGTGGCTTGTCGAATCGAAGATAATGTTTGGAGCCTTCTTCTGAATGTTCAGCAACTGCAGACTTCGTAAAGCGTCGGTGTTTAACGTCAGCTATATGTTCTTTTACGCGGGTCCCTATATTTCTTTTAGTTTGTCCGATATAGAAAAGAAAGAAAGAAAGAAAGAAAATAAATTTATTTACAAGACACAAGGCTACACGGATAAAGTAAAAAATACATGTACATTAATTAACATTACAATCATTAAAAAAACATTATACATAATCTAAAAAAAAAAAAAAAAAATGTTATAATCCGCCGTGCGTCGCAGTGCCACTGTAAAAGGCGCACAACTCAGCATAAGCTAAGTCACCATAATAGGCAGGCCCAGCGCTGATTTTCGGTTGTGGCCAAGTGGGTTTATACAAAAAAATATAATAATACAAAAAGCAAAGCAATTATTCCAAAATTATATTAAACACTGATAAAAAAATATGTCTACATGTAAATATAAACATACAGATACATATATACACACATACATAATATACACAGTTACGTACCAGTTAAGTATTAATAATACAATAAAATAATTACACTATATTACATATACTCAAATTATATAAAAGATAATAATAAGTATTAAATAGAGAATCAAAGTAAAATTATAATAAAGGAGAAGTGAACTAAATAGCTGAAATATCTAAATTATAGTTTTAGAAACACGCCTGGGAAACTAACAAAAACCTCTTGAGTTTATTTTTAAAACTAATCAAGGTAGATGCAGATCTTATTGGCGGTGGATGATATAGGAGAGACCACAGTCACATTCGATTTTGTATACGCCTTGTTCTTGTAGAGGTATATGACACTAGTCGCCGGGAATACTCAGTAAAACTCCACGACCATCCATCCCTTCACTGGGGCGGGGCGGGTACGTGCCTGCAATCACCGCGTCACCCCGGCGACCGTCCCGGCCTGATGGTAAGCCGGGCAGCCAGGCGAGCAGCCTTTTCAGACCGCCAGACTGGTGCAATGAGAGACGGAACCCCCGACCCACTCCTCTCACTCCAGCTTAGGGATGCGAAAGAGCAATATACTGCATGGCTATCATTTATCCGTGTTTTTTTTTTATATACAACCCTGCTTACTCCAAAACTTATTGATTCAGTATACAGATATATCATCTGTGTTATAATAACCCCAATTATGGCGTCTCCGCAGAAACGAAACAGAATAAAAACGACCGCTCAAACAAAATATGGACAAAATTTTTATTTATAAAGTGTTGTAGGTATAAAGTTAAGTCGGGTCACAATTAAATCCGATATATATCTTTATATTTCATATTTTTGTTTTTATAACACTACGCGGTTGAGTTAATCGTCCGTCTTGTTAAGAGGTTCTTGTAATAATGATTAAGGCAAAGAGTAAGGAATTAACAGAACGTACATATTATATCTAAGACTAATTGTGTCACTAGCGATCCAGAAAGAATACTCACTATGAATTCCCGCAGTGTAATGAAAAAATACTTTTATAAAACGATAATTGCTCAGTGGTACTGTATATGAAAGCCGCGTCACGGGACGTGAGTTCGAATACACCCACCTACAATGAGCTTGAGCTTTCGCTGAAGGAAAACGGCGTGAGGAAACCATAGCATGGTGGTAGGGCTTGTCCTAATGCCCGTCTGGCTAGATACTGCCTTCAAGTTGAAAATCTGTTGCCAAATACCAATAGAATTTATTTGTAGTTGGTGTGTTCCGGAAGTTGCACTTGAGAGCCAGTTTCTCCACAGGTTTAGCGTGTCTACCAACTTCGCCCGTATCGTCACTTCAGATCAGTTGAGAATATGGCCATAAAGATACAACCTTAAAACTGTGTTTAAATATAATCAATGAAAAATGGATTTATTGTATTTCCGAAAGTGCTAGAAGCTAAATGATAACTTCTCGGTATTATATGAAGTGCCATGAAATCTTACTTATAATTTTATCATTACTTGTAATTACCAAATTACCTTGTATAATTTACGTGTTAATTCAAGTTAAATGATCTTTATTTCCAATATAATAAATATAGAAGTGATTGTTTAAAAAAAAAAGACTAAACAGCCTAAAATGAGGTCTTGACCTCATTCAAAGGAATGGTTAGACATTTCTTCATAAAGTAGAAATATTAATGCACTGCGATCAGGTTAGGTACGATCTACACGCGAGGGCAGAAAAGGTCTGTCTGGCCAGCTATTATATATAAAAATAAAACAATATCAAATAACCTTCATAGTTACTAATTTAACAGAATAATATTTATTTCATCGGATTTATATTTTTAATCTGTGCTTTGAAATCTGACAGCTCAGAACTCCCTGTCTGGCCAGCTGTTATATATAAAAATAAAACTAGATTAAATAACCTTCATAGTTACTAATTTAAAAGAATAATAATTATTTCATCGGATTTATATTTTTAATCTGTGCTTTGGAATCCGACAGCTCAGAACTCTAACACAGAAAACTCTGTCTGGTCAGCTGTTATATATAAAAAAAAACGATTTCAACAAACCTTCATAGTAACTAATTTAACAGAATAATAATTATTTCATCGGATTTATATTTTTAATCTGTGCTTTGGAATCTGACAGCTCAGAACCATAACACAGAAAACTCTGTCTGGTCAGGTGTTATATATAAAAATAAAACTATATGAAATAACCTTCATAGTTACTAATTTAACTGAATAATAATTATTTCATCGGATTTATATTTTTAATCTGTGCTTTGGAATCCAACAGCTCAGAACTCTAACACAGAAAACTGTGTCTGGTCAGCTGTTATATATATAAAAATAAAACTATTTCAAATAACCTTCATAGTTACTAATTCAACGGAATAATAATTATTTCATCGGATATTATATTTTTAATCTGTGCTTTGGAATCTGACAGCTCAGAACTCTAACACACCTGTGCCCTTGTTAATTGTTTATTCTGAAGTATTGTATCTTCAACTATAATTTATTGGTTTTTCATACATCTTTGATGTTTAAACATGATAATATTGCATATAAAAAATGACTCTTGTAACATCATTTATTAAATTAACTAGATATCACGCGCGGCTTCGTTCGCTGTATTTTTTTTTTATCAAACAAATCGAATGACAGAGTAAAAAGTTTCATTCAAAGTTTGTCCCTCTCTTTACTCAACTTCCAATAAGGTTTTCGCGAGAAAAGTATTCAATCACCGTCTCCAGGTTCCCATCTATCTCTATTTTCCAATTCATGATAATCGATTCAGCAATTTAGACGTGAAAATGTAACAAACACACTTACGGATTTATAATATTAGTATGGACTTTATTTGGAATATTTAACAAACACAAAAATTATATGAAAAATTACAGTAACCTCCCTTTTATAATTTGAAAAATATGTATTATATCTTGAGTTTGGGCTCAGTAATTGTTTTATTATATATGTATATAGAATAAAAAAAGTATATTAAAGAGGTTTTTTGAACCATAAATGTATGTCCACATTATATACTATTATATTCGAAAGGAATAAATTACCATTATTAGAATGATAAATGTTAGTCTCTTTCGACGCGGCTCGTTTCGGATTTTGGCTAATTTGCATATCGTATTGTTACCAACACTAGAGCGAAATGAGTTCTCCAATATATATCGTAAAGAAAATAAATAACTGGATTGTTTTGTCTCATAGATACAAATAATTATATATCATAATATTGACACGTCGCGTATTGGAATTTTTAACATGAGAAAATGATTTTAGGCGTCCCTTCCCTGATGGGCTGGTAAGGATATGTTTTTTGTTTTATATACTTAAGATTTAGCGTTCTGGCCATAATCTCACCTGATCTTAAGTGATGATACGGCCCAAGTTGGTAGACACGCTAAATCTGTGGCGAACTGGCTCTCAAGTGTAGCTGCCGGAGCACACCTATTGGTATTTGGCGGCAGGTTTACAACTTGAGGGTGGTAGCTAGCCAGGCGGGCATTAGAAAAAGCCCCACCACCATGCTATGGTTTCCTCACGATGTTTCCCTTCACCGGAAGCTCAAGCTCATTGTAGGTGCTTGGATTCGAACTTACGTCCCCTGACGCGAAGTCGTACACACTACCACTGAGCTATCATCGCTTTGAAATGTGCGACTCAACTGGCGAAAGAAGTAATACCCACAAAGCCCCGCGGTATACTTCTATCGCCGATTGTGCCAGGGCGTAAGATCTGTCTTCAAATTGCATCTGCTCCCCAGCAACCTTAGGTCCTCCAACAGGGGCCACTTTCTATAATCTGCCGGGGGTCATAGACGGTAGAGACCCCCCTGAAGAGTCTTCACAGGATGCGCGTCGCCTCGAACCTGTGTGGGCGACGGTGGAAGGTCGTGCTTACGTCTTCTGCCCGCAAGCCATGCTTACGGAGGCTGGAGGTCGTCCAGCACTCTCTGCCTCCGCTGCCGATCTCGTTGGTAATAGAAGGGGACCCCACCATTCCGGTGTCGTGCAGACGTTTGTTCGAATATCGAAACAGAAGAGTTTTAACCAAACAGTCGCATATAATTGTTCTGTGAAATATTGTCTTTTTTTGCGGGAAAATGTATTTAGGCGTCCCTTACCTGAGGCTGGGAGGGGTCTGGGGACTCGCCCGGCGCGAAACGCTACTACCACCTGAGCTCTCGTCCCTTAATTCATCGATACATGTTATTTATCGATGTGAGCGATCGTGATGTCTGGAATTGACGCTCCTCTTTGTACATCCGCTAATAACTACTGTAACACATTAAATTATTGTATATAAGGATACGAATAAGACTTAAAAAAAAGATGCAGATCAAGTTTCTTACCGAAGACCAATTACCAGACCGCAAGACACTGTGAGCTCTTTCTGCGTAGATGGAAACACTATAAGTATTAAAAATTACATTCAAGGTAGACACAGTAACATAAACTTTTCTGGACAAGCTAAACCTCAGTCCGCCCCGGAACTACGAAGGCTGAAAAGCTTTCGAAACGTCGCGATCAAAATTAATAAATAACCGCTATAAAATCCGTTTAAATTAGTTTTATTTTGATAAATTACACCTTAATAATATCTTCTCAGAAAAAATAATTTACAGAATTGGCTTTGTTAGAGTTTTATAATCTTCTAAATTTACGTGCGGTTTCGATCGCGTATATATTGATTTTGTCAAACAAATTGCAATCAGTGTTTCGTCGTCTCCAGGTTTCCATCTATATTAACGCCGAAATACATCATAATCGATTCAGTGGTTTAGGCGTGGCAACGTAACAAACAAACAAACAAACTTTCTTTTGAATTTCTAATATCATTATGGCAGTAAGGATAAGAATTAATTGATACAGAGTCTTACAACGAAAAAAGGCCGAATACTGAAAAGTCGCTAAATATATGCACACACCTCTAAACTATTTTCACTGAAAGCATATATAATAACAAAAAAAAAATATTAGTCATAAATCGTTGTCCTACTATTCTTTCAGTGTAGCTGAAAAACGTATCTTTTGTTTATGGAGTCATTGACAGCGCATATGTTCAACATTATAAGACCACAAATGTTATATAAAAACTGACCCAACAGATGCTCTGCTGTTATTTGTAGTTAAATAGTCGATTATAACTTTTCACAAGACTCTACCACAATAAAGTGAACGAAAATAGAGATTATGCATAGTGTTTGTCTAAATTTTGAGTAGGGAAAACAATCTATATATATTTTTTTTTTTTGTAGGTAGCGTTATGGCCATATTCTTAACTGATCTTAAGTGATGATACGGCCCACGATGGTAGACACGCTAAACCTGTGTAGGAACTGGCTCTCAAGTGTAACTGCCGGAACACACCTATTGGTATATGGCGGCAGATTTTCAACTTGAGGGTGGTAGCTAGACAGTTGGGCATTTAAAAAAGCCGTACCATCATGCTATGGTTTTCTCACGATGTTTGCCTTCACCGAAAGCTCAAGCTCATTGTAGGTGGTTGGATTTAAACTCACGTCTTTTGACGCAAAGTCGTACACATTACCACTGAGCTATCATTGCTTCAATACCCATATCATATTTTCAAAATTATTTTCAATTGAAGGATTGTTACTCACCAGGAACGTATTAGTAAAAGCCCCACCACCTATAGTTTCATTACGATGTTTTCCTCTACCGGAAGCTCAAGTCTGTTATAGCGGATGGAAGTCACATCCTTTGACGTGCCCGCCGTGTACGCTACCACCGAGCCACCACCGTCGAGCAGCAGCAACGAGGTTTATGACATGAAAATGACCCACAGCAGTTATAATTAACAATGTTCAATGTTCGTCCTCATAAAGCTATTTCATCAAATGATAATTTGCTGTCAAACAGAATTATTCACGCAATTTTGATTCTGGAAACTTTCTCGGAGGGCGAATCATTATTTTGATTAACAATCTCTAATTCTAACCCGGCCCGAGTGCTCTGAACTTTGAATAACCAAAGTTCGGAATAATTACGACAGCTATTTGTCATCACATAAATCATTATAAACGTCAATATAGAACTGCTGATAGAACTTTTGTTGTGCGTAATCGGTTTAAAACTGTCGGCGATGAGAACCTATTGGGATTTCACGGTATACGCCACTAATGGTGCCTTTAAATTCTTTTTATTGACTTCAGCTCGGCAAAGTGACTGTACTTCACCTGATGGTAAGTTACAGTACAGTCCAGTGACAGTAGTGACTGCTTTAGGGGCAAATGTCCTTCGTCAGTCGCAACTGTCTTGCCGGCCCACTAAATGTCTCTTCATTACTCGTTTAAAAGACCCCCTATTATAAGAAGGAGGGAACATCCAGATTGGAAGACGGTGTTACAGCTCCACTGAGCGACAAAGAAAAGACTTTTTGTACTTTTTTGTTCGTGTCTTGGAGGAGGTTATGGTAAAGCTGTGGCTCTGTGGACGCATGGGTGGATCTGCTGTGGAAAGGAGAGGAGAAGATTAGGTGAAATAACTCTTCAGAGCATTCGCCATGATACAGTCGACACAAAACGCTAAGCGAGGCTATATCCCTACGCAGTTGAAGCGGTTCTAAGTTCTTGGTGGTGACTGGATCATTCACTATGTGAACAACCCGTCGTTGCAGCTTGTCCAGGGTATCTAGGAGGTATTTTGCGGAACCGTCCCAAAGATGCGAACAGTATTCCATACATGGCTGAACCTGACCCTTGTGAACAAGGTACAGCTGGTTGGGCGGGAAATACCTTCACACCTTGGTCAGGATTCCTAGCCTCCGTGAGGTGCTGAATATGACGCTCCCGATGTGATCCCTGGGATTGAGGTCGCCGCAAATATCAACACCTAATATATACTTCATCTGTTTTAATTTTAGAGCGATGATAGCTCAGTTAGTAGCAGATACGGATGCCCCGTCAATGTACGTGAGTTCGATTTCATCTGGAATGAACTTGAGCTTTCGGTGAAGCAGAATATCATACCATAACATGGTAGATAGGTTTTTTCCAATGTCCACCAGGCTAGCTGCCAGTCTTAAGAAGAAAATTTACCGCCAAATATCAATAGGTGTGTCCCGGCAGTTGCACTTGAGAGCCATTTCATTCACACGCTTATCGTGTCTACTAACTTGGGCCGTATCATCACTTAAGATCCAGTGAGAATATGACTATAACGCTAAAACGTTAACTATAAAAAAGAAACGAAATCATGCGTCATTCCGTCTACGACTCAGCCGTGACGATAAATAATTGTGACAAGAAACATCCGAGTTACAAGATAATTACTAATTAGTAACTTGCATCTGTTACATTGTAATAATTATTTTAGGGTTCACTTCAGTAAAAATAAAATATGGTGTTAGAAAAACATATTAAGACAAGACTTACTAAATCATATTAAAAATCACGTCATATTTTATATTCACTAAGATCAATAACAGATTTTTTGGTAACAGTGTTAAGTTTTACAATGAAGTCCCAAAGCACACGCCAGAATTGCCGGGCAGTAAGTTCAAGAGCAATGCCGAACGGGTTTTAATGTCAAAAAGCTTTTTTAGGTTGAATCAATATGTGAACAATGCTGATGTCTGAAATCGACAACCCTCTCTGAACATTCGGTAATAACTTCATCTAAAAATCCAAAATATGGGCCTAACACTGATACAAACGTGCAGATAATGTTTCTGGTCGGTTCTTCTGGATGATTCCATTACTTTCCGAACCGATGGTAGTTTTTACGCGTATAGGCGCCATCTTAAGGGCTAATTATTTTTTTTTTTTTTAGTAGGGTAAAATCTTGCCGGTTTTTGACGAAATCCAGTGTATCCGAGTTTTTGCCGCTCGTAAAGTCCGTAAACGGAATTTTTCGCCAAAACAAATAAAAGATAATATTCATATAAGAGGACGGAAAGACACAAACTAGAAATCCGTATAATATATTTATCTGTAAATTATGTCAAAGCCAAATTATTAAAAAAAAAAAAAAACTTCGTCGAATACAGATACGGTTTAAACAGAACCCTCATTGTGCAAGTCCGTATCGCACTTGACGGTTTTTTTACGATCTCGTCAAATCGACTCCACTCTAGCTCGTAATAAATAACGTATAACAACTCCTATGTTACACTAGACGAGTAATTTGTAACCAACAGTGTGTCACAATATTAACTGACGTGTCTATACAGAGCATAGCAGTAGTCACGTATTATTAAAAAAAAAAACACGCCATTATTACATTGCGATGAAATTTTAAAACAGAAATTGTAAACATATTTTGTTTAAACATTTATGGGTTGAAACAACGATAACATCGTTGTCGAAGTCATATCTACTGTCTTAAACAATATAGCATAGATATTTGTACATAATATTGGGTTAGGAAAAAAGTTTGACTCAAGAAATTTTCTTTTGAAAGAAGTATTATTATTTAATTACAGTAGAAACGTGCTACTTTTTTCGATGACTTTCTGGCATCTTTTTTTTTTCAGGTAACGTTTAGCGTTATGGTCATAATCTCACCTGATCTTAAGTGACGATACGGCCCAAGATGGTAGACCTAAACCTGCGTAGGAATTGGCTTTCAAGTACAACTGCCGGAACACACCTATCGGTATTTGGCGGCAGATTTTCAACTCGAGGATGGTAGCTAGCCAGTCGGGAATCAGAAAAAGCCCTACCACCATGCTATGGTTTCCTCACGATGTTTTCCTTCACCGAAAGCTCAAGCTCATTGTAGGCGGTTGGATTCGAACTCACGTCCCTTGACGCAAAGTCGTGCACACTACCACTGAGTTATCATCGCTATCATCTTGTAGGTAGTGCCATAATCCCGCAGCTGTAGAAATATTAGGAGTCCTGAGCGAAATATAGTAGTTTTGACTCAAGATGGTGGGACGCAAGCCTATCGATGAACTGGCTCTCAAGTGCAACTTCCGGAAGACACCTTTACGAATTTAGCTGTAGCCTTATAACTTAAGGGTGGTAACTAGTCAGAAGGGTCTTACAAGAACTCCTACCACCGTGCAATAGTATTGAATGAAATAACAGTGTTTATTTCACAATACGCATATTACATATTCTAAGTTATCAGGGTTCACCTTTTAATGCTTAGTTTTATGATTAAAGGTAAAACAGTGTTGGAGCTGACGGTTTTAGGCTTAAATCCTATACACTGATATCCTCACTAATATTATAAATGCGAAAGTGAGTTTGTTTGTTTGTTTAGCTTTCACGCATAAACCGCTGAATCGATTACGCCGAATTTCGCTATAGAGATAGATGAGATCTTGGAGATGGTGATAAGCTACTTTTCCTCAAGAAAAACTTATTGAAAGTGAGATAAAGAGAGGGAGACTACTTTTTTATTGCGTCATCCGACTTATTTGACAAAATCAATAATCACGCGACCAAAGCTGCGGTTAAGAGCTTATAGATAATGGCCTTTATTTTGGTATATAATTTAGGCAGTATCCTGATGACACTTACGCTGATGGCTGAGTATATCGATCCGGGAGAGGAACGTAACGCCTCATGCTTTATTCCCGTAGAGCTCGAATCCAGGCGCTGTCGTATTGTGTGCGTAGACTGTCCTTAGTAAATTAAGCGACGCCACTTAGTATGGTCTACGGCCAATTGGTTGTTCAGGATGTTAAAGGCAAGACGCCGGACAGATGTCTTTGCGTCTGCCATCGCTCCAAGTAGGATTTGCTTTGGCAAACGATTCTGCTCCAACCCATAGACGTGGACCAGCCATTGAAGCAGTCTCTTCTTGAGAAAAGCAGTGATGCTAGGAAGCTCTACTTGAGCTAGAACAGACTCGGTTGTCTCGCGATTCATATACGTTATTTTATTTATTTTATTTATATTTTACAAGGCACTGATACAGATATGAGATTAAATACAAAAGCAACATAATTCTAGACAACATCATTTTAAATCCCATACTCTATTACATTAGTGCGCAACTTACACAGTTAGGAACTTTCATTATGAGTGAACATGAATAGAATACCGATTACATAAATTGTAATATTTTTTACAGAAATTATAATATTTTAAAGCGTTTTGAACGTAAATTTACACAAAACAAAAACCCTTGTAAAAATTGGAGATGTAGCATCAACCAGTTATGTGATTAAACTTTTGAATTTTACTAAGCTATTGAAGAATATGTCGTATTGAACATGACTTTTATTGATGCGCCTACATATTCTATAAATCAGATTATTATTTGTAAGTATTTTGTTGAAACTTCATTCGTGTCGAACTAAATTTTCGTATTTTATCCGTCGAGAAAAAATCACAATCACCCGCTTATTTAATCTAAAGATTAGAGAAAATGTTTATCAAAATTACAGTCCACAGTGAACCTACACACATACATACGCACATCGATTTTTATGTATGTAGAATATTTCCCAAATGTAAGCATGTATTAAATATAACTAAATATTCACTTATGAATCCATCGTTCATGTACATACATTATTTATGAAGTGTCTATTTCTATATTATGAAAAATTACAAAAAGGAAATATTTGTTTATTTGAACGCGACAACCTTAGGGAACTGTCAGTTGGAATTCAAAAATGTATAGAGTAGTTACTAAGGAAGATTTTAGACAGTTTACCATCACTCTACCACAACTATGAGTAAGTTGTATGCAAATAAGTTACAAAAGAAATCATTAAATAATTGTATTCCTCGCGGACGAAGTCGCGGACAAACCCAGTATATGTATAAAGGTTGAAAAGGGTGAGTTGTGATGAGCACCGGATCCAGCTGTATCTGACAGTAGTAAATTGACACTTTTTATATATTAAAAAGGGTCTATTTTGCGGTTCTTACACCTGGATATGGGAATATCGGGTTAATATTGTTGTTATTCCGCGGAGATTTGAGGGGCCGAGTGAAGCGAAGTGCTTTGTCGGATGAAACTTTTACTTTCGTGATACTTTTATATACAATCCGTAGAGAAATTTGAATATCATCGAGGGATAGAGTTCAATCTCGCTTACTTTCATGTCTATAGGTACATGCTATATGGTTTTTCTATTGATTTATATGCAATTCGTTATGAATTATTTATCTATGGTTAGTATATTTATTATTGCACACTTATTTCACAGAATATTTTCTTCTTTTCACTACCTTTGTAGGCCGGCATGGCAGCTCCGCCTAACGGAGGACATTTTCTCTGTCGACAGTCGCTACTGTCCCTGGACCGTACTGAGCTTATCATCATCATTATCATCAGTACGATCATTCTGCCGAGCCAGGATATAAAAAAAAAAAAACACCTACAATGGTAGTAATTATTTCTTACTACATTACTGCTGGTTAGTTGGAAGAAAACGCCTTATGGCATTAATCTCGCCTGTATACATATTTAAAGTGCGATAAAGAATTCATTCTAATTCTAAAAATAATAATAAAAATACAATACACTGCAATAGTTTATTATCAATATCAGATGATGTGTTTTATTTTATAATCAAAAACAATTAAGTAATAAAAAAATATAAACCAAGGGAATACCCGACCAACGATATAAAAGTAAGCCGTGTGTTGTTATATTGGTTTGACGATAAAAAAACGTAGAAAAAAACATAACACGATGTATCATCGAAGCAATTTAGAGGTAATGATATAAAAACATTGGTAAATCGTTTGAATTCCTTAAGTAAATTGAAGAAATCATCTTACGACAATTATGTATTTATTTGATGTACTCGAAACAATAGATGATAATATTGTGAAATGTTCTTAAAGGCTAATAGACAGGGTCGGAGCTAGTAACTATCAAGGAGACGAACTACCCCCTTGCAATGGCACCTGATGAATCAAGAAAATCCAAACTTCTTTTCTATTGGTACCATAGTATTCTTAAAATACTTATATATTATATATTTTTTGTTGCTTGGTGGTAGGCCTTTCTAATACTCGCCTGGCTAGCTACCACCCTCAAGTTGAAAATCTGCCGCCAAATACCAATACCGATGGTGTTTTCCGGCAGTTACACTTGAGAGCCAGTTCCTCCAAAGGCTTAGCGTGTCTACTAACTTGGGCCTTATCGTCACTAAAGATCAGGTGAGATTATGACCATAACGCTAAGTCTAAACAATAAAAAAAAGTTATAGGTTTAGTGCTTGGCCACTATCTAATCTGATTTTAGGAGACTGGATTTCTTTCTTTCTTTCTATCGCAACTTTCCTATATGCATATATACAAAATAGAAAAAAGGTTCTAAAATGTTATGAAACATAATTGAGAACATACAAAGCCGCAATTGGCTGGTATGGGTGATTGCAGATTCGAACCCGTGTCACCGCACCAAGCCGATAGATATCCGTGGGGTTTATTGGGTATTTCCGGTGACTAGATCCGGGCAAGTCCCACATAAACTTCCCAATCCCCCAGGGCTAGGAGGGTATGCGTAAATTCATTTTACCACGATAAAAAAGATGGCCGACACATAATATAACATTGCACGGAACAGTTTTCCAATTTAAACGCACCGCAAACTTTTATATCCATTCGCAATAACTGCCCGATTGAACCGCGTTCCGTTCTCGTTACGGAGTTCTGAATGACAACGGCCCTGACAAGCCGACTGTAGTGTAGTGGTTTATCTGTCAACTATTCGAACACTACGGTCTCGCTTGAATTTAATTTGAATCCAAGCATAGGCATATAATTACTTGTTTCTATCCTTCACGTAACTTGGTATCAAGCATAACAAACACGGAAAATATTAACACACCCGAGGAATATTTACCACGTATCCACAGATGTGTTTCACAGGAATGTACTTAAGAATTCATTGAACTAGATTGAATGATAGTGAGGAAGAAATGTTCGGGAAACCTAAATAATTTGAGACGTTTTCTCGCAGCTCTAAGATTTAGATCTCTTAGCTCTCTTATTAACCGGAGATATTTTAAGAGGACTTGAGGTCTTTCTGCAGCTATGGAATATTTCATATCCTATGAATGTTAAATATGACTTTAGTAGAATAAAATATTATATTGTTTTTAGAGTAAGTTTTCGTGCCTATTAATAATTATTTGAAATTAAATCTATTACTGAATTTAAAAGTTCTTAACATAATGCACTTGTATAATGAATTGTACCTAATATTATAAACTGAAGCGATTATAGCTCAGTGGTAGTGTGTACGACTTCGCGCCAAGGGACGTGAGTTTGAATCCATTTACAATCAGCTTGAGTTTGCGGTGCAGGGAAACGTCGTGGGATAACCGGTTTATTCTAATGCCCGTCTAGCTAGCAACCACCCTTAAGTTAAAAATCTACCACCAGTTACCAATAGGTGTGTTCCAGCAGTTGCACTTGAGAGCCAGTTCCTCCACAAGTTTAGCGTGTCTACCAACTTGGGCTGTATCGTCACTACGGTCATGGCCATTCGCTCAGATTATGACCATTTATATAAAACAACTTCAATTGATACTTCTATATAGTTTTATACAGTATTATGTCAGTATACGTGTTCGTAGATTTTCCTAATCCTACAATATTGGTTTCGAAGTTTGATGAAAATTAAACCCCTTTTAGATTTATCCTCTTTGCTATATCTTCACTTAAGTTTAAGGGTGACATAAGTAAATTAAAACAAACATATTCTACTTTTAAGACGGTCCTTGCAATCTTCAATATGCCATCATAAAATATCGAGGATGCTTACGTTCAAAGGGCACGTGTTGTTTTTAAGAAGATCCAAGAATCTTTGCACATCCTCGACAAACATTTCAATAAAGCTTTTATGAGGGGGAATGGTATGCATGACGTTCTGCATATAATATAGGCCGCATAGCTTTGTGATAGGAATATACGATGAGACAACGTAGATATCAAGACGGAATACGGAATTAATAATTGTATTGTAACTTAAGATTTATTGTAAGACATTTTTGAAATAAATGTATGACTTGATATATGCGAAATCTACTGTTTTATTGAATGCCAGTTTTAAATGATTGGTTCATATTGAGCGAGTTCAGATATCGCGTTGCTTATAATGTTTTTTGACCATATATTTGGGTTAAGGTTTCAACGAACGAATATATTTTGGTACAGCCGTGATACGATAGGGCCATTTTTTGCAAATTTGCTTCGCACTTAAAGGTGGCATTCAAAATCTAGTTTTTACTAAGCATCACATTTTTTATAGTAAAGGCTTAGTGTAATGGCCAATGGCCATAATTTCACCTAGTCTTAAGTGATGACACGGCCCAAGTCGGTAGACACGCTAAACCTGTGGAGGAACTGGCTTTCAAATGCAACTGCCGGAACACACCTATTGGTATTTGCCGACAGATTTCAACTTGAGAATGGTAGCTAGCCAGGCGGGCATCAGAAAATGCCCTACCACCATGCTATGGTTTCCTCACGATGGTTTCCTTCACCATAAGCTCAGGCTCATTGTAGGTAGTTGGATTCAAACACACATCCCTTCACGTAAAGCCGTACACACTACTATTTAGCTATCATTTATGTTGATTTGAGCTATATTCTTATTTCACATTTACCTTAATGCTAATGTAAATCATTTTAAGGAAAAAATAAATATTACTTTCGAATATTAACCACAACCATATTCCATGGATGTTTGAATCGATTTCTTATCATCACATGCAAACTAGTAATTAAGAACATTATTTTAAGAAACATAATTGTTCAAAATTATTTCTTAAGAAAAAACATTATTATATTAAACTATTAGATGAATAATTGCTTACGTTTCGATCGATGGATCGAACCGAGTATTTCATCACCTTCGATTTTAATTAATAGATTTACGTCTGACCGTTAGCTGGTTTTTGTTAGGTGAATTGCTTGAACAATTTAAAAATTGCTTTGTTTTAAATAATTAATTTGTAAGTGACCTAGTAGTCGGTTTATACAATACTTTAGGCACAACACAGGGGCAATAATACATATATATATAGGCTTAGCGTGACCACGAAGACTTTTGAAACGTCGGGATCAACATTTTTAATTAATTAAAATTAGATATCCACGATAAAATCCGTTTAAATTAGTTTTATTTCGATGAGTAATAGTCGCGTAAACATAAGAAAACATTATGTATGTATGTATATATATATATATATTTAGTTAAAATTTAGTATCATGCATATAATCTCACCTAAGTTGGTAGACATTCTATACCTCCAGAGGGACTGGTGGACTGTAGAGGGAAGAGCAACTGCCGAAACACATCTGTGGGTATTTAGCGGCAAATTATCAACTTGAGGGCGGTTGCTAGCCAGGCGGGCTTCGTAGAAGCCCTACCACGATGCTATGGTTTCCTCACGATGTTTTCCTTCAGCGAAAGCTCAAGCTCATTGTAGATGGATTCGAAGTCACGCTCCTTGACGCGAATCCGTACACACTACCACTAAGCTATCATCGCATAGCGTATTCAAACTATTTAGAATACAGTATTCGAAGTTGTCTGTTAATATTAAACGACTGAATAAGTGCCATAAAAATAATTGAAACGAACTGAGTCAGAGATGTTTGTTGAACAGATATCAAAATATCTCTTTATTGTTGTGACCGACGCGCTGATTTTTATTAAAGTATTTTTTTTGCCAATTGCCATATCAAATGCAGAATAAAACATCGCAAGGGTTTACATATCAGGACCATTTAGACAATTGAAGCGATGATAGCTCAGTGGTAGTGTGTGGGACGTGAGTTCGAATCTAACCACGTACAATGAACTTGATTGTAGAGCTTTTTTTGAAGCCAGCCTGACCTACCATCCTTTAGTTGAAAATCTGCCGCCAAATACCAATAGGTGTGTTCCGGCAGTTGCATTTGAGAACCAGTTCCTCCAATAAAGTCCCGCAACGCGCCTGCGATTTTCCAGATGTTATGGGTGTCCATAGGCGGCGGTGATCACTTACCATCAGGTACATTAAAAATGCATATCATTGAACATTCGAGAATATTTTTTTAAATATACATCTTTTGTGAAAAAAAATCTACGTATAACATAGGCTATGTAATATTTTTTTCATGAAAATTATTAAATAAAATCTTATTTTCACGCGAACGGAGTCCCGGACAGAGCTTGTATATTATATAACGATTATGGAAAGCGTAACTTACATCTACAACATTTTGTCTGATCGAATCATTCATAACGACTTTGTAGCAACAAAACAAAACACTACATTTGATTAATTGTATATTTAATGTTAGTTTTTGAAGTAATATACCTCTTTTGGCTTCGATTTTAGTAATTACTGATATTGAATTTGTAGTTTGAAATTAAAGTTGAGTACTTAACGCACCATTAACTTAGTTTGAATATACATTTTCATATTCATAATGATTTCTTATGTTCACGCGAATATTACTCATCGAAATAAAACCCTAATTAAAAATTAAACTGAAGGTAGACACTGTAACATTTACTTTTCTGGACAACCTTCTCCTCAGCCCATCCCGTGACCACGGAGGCTGAAAAGCTTTCGATACGTCGAGATCAAAATTAATAAATCACTACGATAAAATCTGTTTGAATTTGTTTTATTTCGATTTGCATATTCAATTTCTTGAGTCAAAAGAGAAAATCAAATTGCTTGTAATTCTGCGTTTTCCACTATCATTATTCTAACTTTTATTCGAATTTTGACAGTTAAATTATGTATAAAAATCGTCGAAAAAAATCCGTTTAAATTAGTTTTACTTTTCGAAACGTAGGGATAAAAATTAAAAAATAACTGAGATAAAATCCGTTTAAATTAGTTTTATTTAGATGAATAATATTCGCGTAAACATAAAAATCATTATATAAAAATCGTCTCGCTTTTTATTAACTTCACCTGTATGTTTGTATGTATGTTTGTAACCAACTCCTTTGGACGCGATTTTGACCCACTTTAAACGGTCAGATTTCGTTCAAACTTTGTAGATTTATCGAGGACCGATGACAATACACTAATTGGATAAAATTATTCCATTTTTCAAATTTCAAAATAAGATTTTTGTTAATTTATATAATTTTCATCTATAGTCGATAAGGTAAGAAACTTAAATCAAGTCTCACTGTATACATTGACGACTGAAAATAATTACAGTTACTTATAGTTACCACAGAATTAATAGTAGATTAGAACAAATAATAGTTTTAAAAAAAAACAAGCTATTATAAATAAAGCGAAGTAAAAAGAAGATAATAAATAATAATATAATAATATTCGCGTAAACCTAAGAAAACATTAATAAATAATAGTTTAAAAAAAAACTAAAAAACACGCTTTTCATAGAAAACTGAACTAAGAAATAGAAAATAAGTTTTAATAAATTTTAACTAAGATTAGTGTTAAAAATTTCAATAAATATAAATTAATAATAGTGTAAATAAAAAATATATGTTTTTTTTTAATGTTTTTTTTTTTAACAATATTTATTTATTTAAAAATATTTATTTATTTAAAAAATCGCGTGGGGTGCTTTTAAGATTAACAAATGATAATCACTCTACTTATATCTGTCGATAAAACATTTATAACTACTATTCTTAATTTACGTTTATTGAAATTTTGAACACCATTCCTAATTTAAATTTATTAAAACTTATCACTCATACTAAAGAACTGTAAACACTCTCATTCGTGTCTAAGCACACGCTACGGTTTTTTATATCTATCTGCAGACAAGTATTTATGATCCATGAGTTGAGTGCTAAATCGAGATAAGAAGTAGTTTTATATACGAGCACTTTGAGGATTTCCAATAAGTAACGGATAGCGTGAAACTTTATCTACGTTTCGAAGTTTTGAACAGTGTAATTTGGCTCTTGTTAGTGTTTTATCGCACCGCCGATGCTCTCAGTGTCTGATCGGATACAAGGCTTTTAGATTACATTGTCTGCACTTCATTCAGGGTTCGAAAGACCCGTATCATTTAATTTATTATCCATTTAGATTCTAATGTGTGACTGAACAAATTTAGTTTATCTGCTAACAGTTGTACAGTATTCCTTGAATTTAAATACCGTTCTACCTCATTTACTAATCATAGAAACTAATTGTAAATAAACAGATAATTTTTAAAATTCAATTGTCTAATTTTTTTTTAAATATACTTAAGGTTTAGCCTTATGGCCATAATGTCACTCAATGCTAGACACGTTAAACCTGTGGAGGAACTGGCTCTCAAGTGCGCAGCTGCCGGAACACACACATTAGTATTTGGCGGCAGGTTTACAACTTGAGGGTGGTAGCTAGACAGGCGGGCATTAGAAAAAGCCCTAGCACAATGCTATGGTTTCCTCACGATGTTTCCCTGCACCGAAAGCTCATTGTAGGTGCTCGGATTCGAACTCACGTCCCTTGACGCGAAGTCGTACACACTACCACTGAGCTATCATCGCTTCATATAAACAAGATATATATAAACTAAATGCTCTAATCAAGATTTTTGATAACATAAGTGAATCATTATTGTACTTGCAATTCAGTAATAGAGTCACGGTGTCTTGGCAAACAACCCACTTGCTTCCAAATTTAACTTACCATGGCCTTGTACAAATTGTAGTAAAAAGGAAGAGCTTTGTAAGCCAATTTATGTTGCCAATTATGCCGTCCTTTACTAAACGTAGAAGCACAAGGACTGGACCCTCTACAAAAAATTGGAGTTATGGTATTGTAGGACATTATTGGTTCCGTCATCTTTGAAATATTTTTATAGCACTATACTTTATAACATATATTGATTGAAGTGCCACTAGGGTTTAGTGCTTTTGGGTTGGTCCGAGCACTATTAAATTTATTGTATCCAATGAAAATATTCATATTTTAAAAGCAACTAGTTTGCGGATCGGAATTGTTTAAATATTTGAACTTGTTTCTGGACAACTATGGAAACTGACCGGACTTTTGTTTATTTCTGTCGTCGATTTTCGTTTCTACTGAGGTAGCAGAAACAATTATTAATGAACGAAATATTCCAAAACCTAGTCTTGTTTCTTCCAAATTCAGTAACTTTAACCTTCTACTGTTGTATTGGCATAAATTTATCACATAGTAATTTTGAACAGAATTAATTTTTACTTATAATTAAGGAAAGGCCTTCTACCATTGTAGGGATTCTAAATATTTAATATTAGTTAGGAACAAAACCACTGGCTGTGAACTCGATCGGAAAGGTAACTTCACAAAGGGTAATCCAATTTAAATTTTAGCTCGATAAACTAAGAGTGCCTGTATATACAATGTTATTAAATACTTTCGGTGTTTGTTCCGAAATAGTTTACTTTAAACTCGAAATCGGATGAATTATTAATCAACGAATGATTTAAAAGGGTCGTCCATCAAATCTATTAATTAACTTGACTTCATCTATATTCAAATAGCGTACAAAGTAATTTACTGTGATATGTGTTGCAAGCTTTTCTTGTAGCAGTATTTGGTAATCTCTGATAATGAACAAGTGTAGATCTTATACGTCAGTATATATATTAGAAAGTTTGATATTATAAGTAAGAGAAATAATGGAATCTATACATTCATTTAAATGTTTGATGGTAATAATAACAAGTCTTACAATTTTAAAACTAAGGGCATGCTAAAAGTAAATGAGAAAAACGATACTAGTTTTGACGTCCATAAGCGCTTTCTTAGGGCCAAAATTAATAAAGATTTTTGATTTGATTTAATTTGATTATTTAGTTACACTGCAGTCGGATATAGCATTTATTTTCGTTTGCATTGGTTCGAGTTTTATGATATTATATCTAAAAGGAAGCTCATTGGTTGTGTGTACGACTTCGCGTCAAGGGACGTGAGTTCGAATCCAACCACCTACAATGAGCTTGAGCTTTAGGTGAAGGAAAACATCTCGAGGAAACCCTAGCATGGTGGTACGGCTTTTTCTAATGCCTGCCTGGCTAGCTACCACCCTCAAGTTGAAAACAGCCACCTAATACCAATAGGTGTGTTTCGGCAGTTGCACTTGAGAGCCAGTTCCTCCAAAGGTTTAGCGTGTCTTCCGACTTGGGCCGTATTGTCACTTAAGATCAGGTTAGATTATGGCCATAACGCTAAGCAACATGGCAGTCTCCTATGGTAAAGGTCTAAAAATGTATAGTCCAACATGGCACTTATGTAAACGCTTGAGTCCTATTTCTTCTAACCTGGGTTACTTACTAACATGTTACTTAATTAGGTAACATTAGCGTTTTACATCTAATGAAATGTTGATTATCCGATAAAGATATAAAGCACAGAATATGTTTTTTGTTAGTTACCCTGCATATCATACCAATGTTAAGCAGTGGACAGAGAAGTAGCCATACTGAAGGTTTTGAGAAAACGAACTTTTATTATAGTGTCTAGATAAGTCTCAGCATAACATATTTTCTTGCGCCCTTTTTTTTTTAACGTGGGGAAATGCGTTTTTTTTTTTTTTTTAACGGGCGCTGTATGTAACCTTTTTTTTTTTTTTTTTTTCCGTGGGGAAATACTTTTACGCATGCCCTCCCTGGTGGACTGGGAAGGGTATGTGGGACTCGCCCGGTGCTAGATCTCCAGGAATACCCACTAAAACCCCACTGTACCGGCCTCCGCTTTCTCGAAGTAACACGGGATCAGGCCACGCATTCACCGCGCTACCCCAGCGGTCGGCCCAGCCTGATGTTAAGCCGGGCCCCGTCCAGCAGCTTCATAGCCTAATCAGGTTATACCGTCAAGAAGACTAGTGGTGGTGTTTGGTCTGACTACGGCGGTAGAACAGGGGTATTGTCATACCGCCTTCTCCTTCCGCCTGCTCGCCTTTGACGTCGAGGGTCACTCCCAGGGTCCCTTTCCCGTGCTCTCTCCGCGACCTCTTTCTGTGAGATGGTGTGCTCACAGAAGGAGACCATTGCATGCCATGCCCTCTCACTGCCGAGCATAGCTTTCACCACACTTGGCAGTGAGAGGTCCTCCCCGATTTCTATCATTACAGCGTGACGTTGGACCGTCCATGCCAAGCACTCTTGCAGCACATGCTGTGCCGTGTCCTCATCAGCTCCACACTCATGGCAAACCGTCGTAGGTTCTCTACGTGCCACCCGGCACAGGTACCGCCCAAAACATCCATGATTCGTCAGCACCTGTACCAGGCGAAACGTAAGGGAGCCATGCTTCCGCCCAACCCACTGCATGAGGATCGGACGAATGGCATGTATAGTCCAAAGGCCGTAATGTGCACCCGCCAAAGTATCGCTCCATCGCCGAAGCACTTCTATCTCTGCGTCTCGACAGAGGCGACTTATTTCCCGCGGATCCAGAGGCTCCCCTTCTTGCAACTTCCTAACTGCTGAAAGCTGGTAAGTGGCAGCGAGTATACCAGCCTCATGTTCCCAAGGTGGGAAGCCCGCCAACAAACAAGCCGCTGCTACGGAAACGGTACGATATCCACGTGCAGCCCTCAGTGCTATAGTTTTTTGCATCGCATTAAGCATGCGTTTATTGCCAGCACTGAGGGAATCCGCCCATACCGGTGCTCCATACATTGCCATACTACGGACCACTTCTCCGTAGAGTTTCCAACAACGCATACTGGGACCTCCTACATTTGGGAGTAGCCGTGCCAGCGCTTGTTAGTTGCATGGCCATTACTTGAACGGCGCTATTTAATAATGAAGTTAGGCAGTTAATTGAACGGCTAATTAAGTTATTTGGCTGCGATATGTACATATATTCTTTAATATTTCCCTACTTTTATATCCATCTAACTTTATAGTTTATCAATTCTATTCACAACTGTAATGTTGTGCTTTCAAAAAACAGACTTTTTATCCAGCATTCTTAATGTAATTCTTATATTTATTCATTAAATACTAATTATGTCATGACATTTACTTTAGTACCAAAATTAACTATTTTGTGTTCCTATTCACATAGTGTAAACCTGTCTGCTGAGAAACTGGCAGACTCTTTGTCGTTTTTTTATAGTACGTTACCATAAGAAAAACAGTTTCTGTTTACTGATTTCCCTTGTAATTTACAGATCCTTAACACAACATATGGCTTGTTGCGATTTCTAACATGTTCCAAATTCAAATTTAATCTTACAAAATAACAAATTTACTTCCATCGACGTTTTCTAAACTTCCCAATACCTTACAACATTTACCTACTATTAATTCAAATGAAATATCAATATCATCTCCGGAGGATTTTATTTTAGATTCGTTCTCGTTTTTATACTTTTATCATAATAAATGAACCGGATAAGTGCCTCCGAGAGTTTTGCCCAATTTACTGGACCTTTTCATTTCATATTCGGTAATAGAGTTTGCCGATCGCAATATAACTGACAACGTATACCTTTTCTCGACTGAATTAAATATAGATGGCTTATCTTGAAATACTTTTAAAAGCCATTACGAGATTTATAACAATATTACAGAATTAAGTCTTTTCTTTTTTTTCAAGTTGTCATTTATTAAATTAATCCAATGATTGACTAAATTATACATTGACATAAAATTCAATTATTAACGAAGTGATATTTAGATGCAAAAACAATTGATGACAAGCGAGAAATATTAATTTCTAACTGGTATGCATTCGGTATGATAATATGCAACCATCGTAATTATTCATCGAAATAAAACTAATTTAAACGGATTTTATCGCGGTTACTTATTAATTTTGATCCCGAAGTATGAAGGTAGACACTGTAACGTTAACTTTTCTGGCAACTTACAACTCAGTCCGTCCCGTGACCAAAAAAGCTTTCGAAACGTCGGAATCAAAATTAATAAATAACCGCGATAAAATCCGTTTAAATTAGTTTTATTTCGATGAGTAAAATTCGCGTAAACATAAGAAATCATCATAACTATTGCCTGATTATAATCCATCTCTAATAGTTACGGCTCTGTTATTTGGGGACTAAGTTTGTATAATATCTAATGTATCAGAGTGAATTTACTTGGACTACGTCATCTCATAAGATGCGTTATCCACTGTTACGTTGCAGGGAGTTAGTACAAATAAATTATGTCCGAATAATTACGAGCATTGTCTCTAACAAGTTAATGATATAATAATAAAGACGCAACTTCAATATTCCCTGAATGGAGTCCCTTCAATGAGCTTCAGCTTTAGTTGAAGCAAAATATCGTGATTTTAGGGCCGTTTGGCTATTATCACATTAAAGTTGAAAACCAGCCAACAAATACTAATAGATGTGTTCCGGCAATTACGTTCCGAGCATACATAAGTACACTCAAATACAAAAATGCATTCAGACGCGTTCACGTGCACACATACACACAACACAATAAACACATACACTTTATACATAATATATTTACAGCCATATACACGTAATAACATGATTATGAATTAATTTATTTATAACTAGCTGACTTCGTGTCACTCATATTTGATGTTTCTTTTCTTTTTTATACTTAAGATTTAGCATTATGGCCATAATCTCACCTGATCTTAAATTACGATACGGCCCAAGTTGGTAAACACGCTAAACCTGTCGAGGAACTAGCTCTCAAGTGCAGCTGCCGCAACACACCTACTGGTATTTTGCGGCAGATTTACAACTTGAGGGTGGTTGCTACCCAGGCGGGCATTAGAAAAAGCTCTGCCACCATGCTATGGTTTCCTCACGATGTTTTCCTTCACCAAAAGCTCAAGCTCATTGTAGGTGCTTGGATTCGAACTCACGTCCCTTGACGCGAAGTCATACACACTACCACTGAGCTATCATCGTTTTAATGTTATTTATTCTCGCTAATATTCAAAAATAGTTTGACCGATTTGTATTTTTTTTTAACATTTTGTTTAGATATAATCAATCCTAACGAATATTCCAACTTCATTTCGTTAAGATCAATAGAACTGGCTATATCTAATATCGTTTCCGTTTTTCATTTCTTTTGATTATTGACTGAAACTTAATGAAATATCTTTTAATTATATGAAATTTAATTACAGTTATTATAATGTTTATTGGTATACTACGTGTTTTGTTTCTTTTTGTGATGCGTAAATATATATATTTTTATTCGCTGCACGCACACGCGTTATGAATTCGTCCGTTCACGAATCTGGTAAACTCCAAGTTGATTACGCAAACTTCCAGCGACAGGTTTTGTTATTTGTTAATTGTCTACGCAACAGACAGTGGCACAGGAAATTTTAGTCGCTTAAAATCAAATGTCTAATCCATTCGAATCATCTGTATACGCAATGACGCATCTGTTACTTCTTTGACAATATTCATTAGACTTTTTTACAGCCAGTCTCGTAACACTGTTGTGTAGCCGAATTATTTGTAATGTTAGTTGATACTGAGATACTACGTCATTTGCATTTGTTACAGCGAAAATGACCATATAACCGCATTTTTTATAGTTAAGATATAGCGTTATGACCATAATCTTACCTGATGTTAAATGACGATACGGCCCAAGTTGGTAGACACGCTAAACATGTCAAGGAGCCTTTGTTTACTTATTTGTATTTCTTCTTTATTGACTTGACGGCATTAAAATAGAGTAAGAGAGTAGTAAGAGAGTACCGCAAACTCCAACTATTGCTTACATGGTCTTTTAACTTCACTACTATTGTTTACAACCGTTCGCCTACACGGGGCATTCATCATTAATTGTGATAGTGTCCGCGATCCGGTTTCTCGGGTATCGCTTGAAATCTTTACCTTCGATCATATTGGGTCAGTTATTGTTGAAAACTCCGCAAGATCCATTTATCATATTTTAAATTAATATTGCATGTAATTTTTCAACAACTTTTTCCATCGGGATTTCAACGGAAATGAGAGGAAATTTTTAGCCACCCATGGATTACTCATGCAGGTGCAGGGTACATTGTCTGGTAGTGAGAAAAACTCAGACCAGTTCCCGAGACTTGTGAAACGGATATAGGTTTTAAAGGGTCCCTTTTCGACACGCGTCAACACTCACCTTCAATACTCGTGTATCTCTCCCGTTTTTGGGAGCCACGCCCGGGGCAGAGCGCCTTTGAGATGGTCTGACATGATCAAGAAGGCGGTAGACGGCAACATGCACAGTGCCTTATACATGGCGAACGACCGCTCCCGCTGGAAGCGTATTTGTGGTCGCGATCCTCAGCAGTGAGGGAAGAAGGAAGTAGATCTCTCCCTGGCCAGTCAAATTTGGTTGGAGCCTCCTAAAGGAGCTTAAGCGATACGCTATAATATAGAATTTACTGCTGTCCTAGACAGGCCAAGATCTTTTTGTATGTTATATTGATTTTGGTGGTATTCCTCTCGCTCCCACTTCGACCGCGTATAATATAACTACGCATCCATTTCTGTTCAACTTGTTTAGTAGCTCGTAGTATTTACTTTTATTTATTCTATAGTGTAGTCTTTTGGTATATTTGATCCCCACGGTACAGTGAGCTAAATCAATAGATTTTTTTATTTTTTTTATACTTAAGGTTTACCGTTATGGCCGTAATCTCACCTGATCTTAAGTGACGATACGGCCCAAGTTGGTATACACGCTAAACCTGTGGAGGAACTGGCTCTCAAGTGCTGCTGCAGGAACACACCTATTGGTATTTGGCGGCAGGTTCACAACTAGAGGGTGGTAGCTAGCCAGGCGGGCATTAGAAAAAGCCCTACCACCATGCTATGGTTTCGTCACGATGTTTTCCTTCACCGAAAGCTCAAGCTCATTGTAGGTGCTTGGGTTCGAAATCACGTCCCTTGACGCGAAGTCGTGCACACTACCACTGAGCTATCATCGCTTCAATCAATTTCATCTGGCCATATTGTGTCAACTATCCACAATAAAATGTGCACATATTGAAGATTACGTTTTCACCATTCAACAGAGTACATCCAATAAAATCAACTTTTATTTGCAAACTGTAAGGTGGGTAGTCCAGGCAATGCCGGTTTATTTAAAAATTCTGTGGAATACCACACTACGTTATTCTGGTGGATAACATGTCGACTGATTTGAAGAATGATAACTGACCTCCAAGAAAATTCTGAATCGTCGCATTGAGATCGACAATTTTATTTTTCTCCGTCACCATTCCTCGTACTTTCTGAATTGAAGCGATTATTTACCTTGTCATAAAAGTGTTCTTTACAATATGCGTTGCGCCCAACGACGTCGTTTGGATACAATTGTTTTGTTCTGTAATGTTGGCCAGGAAATGGTTAGAATCACTTCCCATCACATACTACAATAAGTGCAATAGATCTTTTAGTGTGATCGATAGTGTTAATTTTACTTTTCCATCTGTACCACGCAACTCGAATTTATTTTGTAGTCAGTAACTCTCGAACACAATACAGAAAGAAAGAAACAAGAAAAGAAAGAAAGAAAGTTTTATTTATCCATCACACAGCAAATGATATTTAAAATAAATAAAAGAAAATAAACTAAACATAAAAAAATATACAAAAAAAAAAACAAAACAACAGAAGAGTACAGCAAGATCACAAAAATAAACAAAAAAGATGTGTGGATAAATTGGTAGCGGTCTCAGCATAACAGCTACACTGATATAGTGCAGCGCTGATATTCTGACTGGACCCTCTGAAGGCGACGTCATATAAGCATATAGTATATACCAGTATTTGTGACGCACGAGAATGATGCTATAATTGTGCAACACAAATATACAAAAAACTTTATTATTATTTAAAAGGGCGAATATATAAATTATAAGGCGGATCATACCTAAGAGGTTCATTTACTAGGTAACTACCAATCTGCTCTTGTAGTAAAAACTTTTTAAACTTTATTTTAAACGCTTCAACTTTATTTTGACTACGAACTGGTGGAGGTAAATCGTTCCAGCATTGTGAGTGTCCCTCTAAATGCCATGGATCGGTGGCTTGGCGTGAGAATCACATAACTAGTGGTTTGTCTTACGTATATCGATTGCGTTTCTGCCCAATCTAACTTTGTATATAGGTAGCTAGGTCTCTGGTTATTTATAACTCCAAATAAAAGTACTCCAAGATGGAGCCTTCTACGAGCCGTCATTTTTAAAAAGTTTGATGAGTTTAAATATGACGTAACATGTGTACGTGGAGGAATATTAAAACAAAAACGTGCACAAGCATTTTGGACACGCTGGATATATTTCTCCGTTCTCTTAAGCAAACAGGGTCCATATACCACATCACAGTAATTAAGTCTACTCAGTATTATAGACTCACAAAGTTAGTAATACAGAGATATCAATACGACTATTCTCAATATCTGTCGTGCGCTGGTCATCAGCTCGATTAAAACGTGAGAAGGTGGTGCGTCGCACATTTAAAATAATAAAAGTAATTCATTTACTCGTGAAATTTAGAATTTCGTCAAGAATGAAAGTAAAAGTAATGTACTACTCCGTGACAAAGTGCAAAGTGTAACGCGATGTTGTGAAATGTACAAAGGTACGATTATCAAATTTTTCTTTGCAATTTTCTTAAATAAATTTATCGCTGTGTTCTGTCATATTCATTCACTCACTTTTCATATTATGATTTTAAAAAAGAAAATAAACCTTGTTTCTTTTATAAAAACCATATTCTGATAATAACATATAAAATAATAGAAAAAATATCCGATTCGATGCAGTCGTTCGGAAGTTATGCGCGTGCATACATTTCAGCGACTTTCTTAACTTTCTTAATTTTTCCTTCCATAAAAACCTTCTCCTAACAGTAATTAATACAACAAAAATAGAATTGTTCCATCCTTTCACGCGTGATGCAATGACAAAGGGAAATAGAGATTCATTTATATATATATGGACTTTATCTTTAATGTTAATAATATCATTGTGTTTTCTTGTCCCATATTAAATGCGTTACCAACTATTATCTGTATAATTCTGACAGTATTTTAGGTTTCTATTACTTATTCTGGATCCATAAGTAAATGTAAATATTTATGAAAATAAAAGTATTTGTGTTTGTCAATTGCACTTGAGAGTCAGTCACTCAGTGACTCTAATCTTGGCCATATCGTCATTAAACTTCAGATACAACAATTGTTAACGTATAGTAAAAAAGCATACATGTGAGATGAGATATGAGAAATTTAATATTTCTTATTCTTTCTTTACATTGGAATTTTCTAAAGATAATTTGGTAAGGGGCACAGGCGTTCTACGGGGCACCATCCATAGTGGCACGTTTCGATTTAACGCGTTACTGGACCGGTGGGTGTATATCCAATAATTAAGCACGTGATAAGAATCTTTAAGGAATAAGGAAAAAGTTGCAGTGAGTCTTTTTGACTATGTCGTTTCATTATTAAAGCGATGATAGCTCAGTGGTAGTGTGTACGACTTTGCGTCAAGGGACGTGAGTTCGAATCCTACCACCTACAATTAGCTTGAGCTTTCGCTGAAGGAAAACATCGTGAGGAAACCATAGCGTGGTGGTAGGGCTTTTTCTGATGCCCGACTACCACCACTCAAGTTGAAAATCTGCCGCGAAATACAAATAGGTGTATTCCGGCAGTTGGACTTGAGAGCCAGTTCCTTCACAGGTTTACCGTGTCTACTATCTTGGGCCGTATCGTCACCTAATATCAGGTGAGATTATGGCCATAACGCTTAACCTTAACTATAAAAAAAAACGTTCAAGACGTACAGGCTAGCCTGACTGTGAGAATCCCTGATGAACTTGTACTATATTAAAATATCAAAACGTACCATTATCATTGTTTCTGGCTTGTCCCGTACTTACCTTCGGAAACAATACTACCATTTAGCAGAGCTTCTATAAAAAAAAACCTTGAAATTTTGCTGAAATATTAAACTTTTAGAGAATTTTATTCATCATCGTTTCATGGTTCTATCACTTATTGTAACACTAAAAGCAAATTTAATTGTTGGATGCGGACTAAATCTTTTCTAATAGAGCTCAGACGTGCTAGATGTAATTACTTTAAATAACTTTCGCTCTTATTCAGAGTACTAAAACTATGACCATTGAAGTGGAAACCAATTTGCTATTATTTAATTTACATTGACGACGTTGCGGTCGTTACTTGTGACCACAAAGCACTCTGCGAGTACTCAATCAGCGAATTATTAAACGTCTATATTGAAATTTTCATTTTAATCTCAAACTTTACCATTGTTCGCATTGTTTGAGTAACAATCAATCAATATCTCTTGGATCTGGGAGTTTCGAATCGTTAATGATTCGGTAGCGGCTTGGAATATTTGCTAGAACTTTTACTATTGGCCGAGGAATTATTTGGAGCGTTGATATTTTATTACCAGTTTAAATTTTAGTGATTTTTAGTTAATCGATATAAATTAATTGTCTTTGTATGAGAGCGTCTATTTTCAACATCAAACTGGCAACAATAGTAATGAAAGATATTTATCTATTATCGTCTTGAGGTTTCAGTAGAGTTTACAACAATCGGAGCTATAATATACAGATTAATATAAATTATAGCAAAGTATATTACGCTATATTTTATGTAGTAGTCTGCGAGTGGCCACAGACGTCGCTATAACGTATATTTTTGTTACGTCACCAAAATATGTCGATAGGTATAGCAATATATATTTAGGTATAGTAAGACGTATTAACGTATATTTTTATATATTTCAAGAACAACTGGGTGTGACTTTTCATCTGTCTTTTGTGTGTGCCGTGAACATAACTAGTTAGATCCCTCATACGATGACCTTAAATTAGAATAGCCTTTATTAAAAACTAGCTGACCAGACAGACGTCCTGTTTTAACTATGAATATTGAATTGGAATTAGTATAATTATTTATTAAAAAGAATGATTCAAAAGCATAGTGTTTATTATTGTAATGCTCTAGAACAACTGAGAGTTTTGAAGCGATGATAGCTCAGTGGTAGTGTGTACGACTTCGCGTCAAGGGACGTGAGTTCGAATCCAAGCACCTACAATGAGCTTGAGCTTTCGGTGAAGGAAAACATCGTGAGGAAACCATAGCATGGTGGTAGGGCTTTTTCTAATGCCCGCCTGGGTAGCTACCACCCTCAAGTTGTAAACCTGCCGCCAAATACCAATAGGTGTGTTCCGGTAGCTGCACTTGAGAGCCAGTTCCTTCACAGGTTTAGCGTGTCCACCAACTTGGGCCGTATCGTCACTTAAGACCAGGTGAGATTATGGCCATAATGCTAAACCTTAAGTATAAAAAAAAAAAAAAAAAAAAAGTTATGTAAAATTATTATTGTCGTTGGGTTTTTTAAATGTTTCGCTCAACTTTCTTAATTTTTTTTTCATAAGAATCTTCTCATGACAATAATTAACACAACAAAAAAAGAATTTGCGAAATTGTTCCATCCGTTCACGCATGATGCGATGACCAAGGGAACTAGAGATTTATTTCTATATATAGATGTAGCCTAAATATATGCTCATGCAAAGACGGCCACAGAGCTAATGAATGCCAAAAATATATTACAGCATAGCTACCGCTTACTATACTGTGATATATAGCTTACTATATAAATAAATATTATAGCTCCGTCTATTGTGGACTTAATATTGAAGTTAGTATTGCGATAGGGGATTAAATTACATTATACTAGCTGAACCGGTAAACTTCGTATCACCTATACTCTGGAATACTAGAAGACGTTAAGGAGCTAGATTTTGGGATTTGGAGAATATGTGTACAAAGTTGTGAAAGCGTAACAAACAAACTTACATTCACATTTATAACATTAGTAGGAATTTCAATACAGATGTGACGTATAATGTTAAAACTCCATTGATATTCATAATAAAGTTGAATTTTAATTACTAACAGTTTGTTTCTTATCTGTACCACCACGTTTTGGCACTTTAATGTTATAGTAAATTCTGTGTTTCTTATTTTATATAAGATCGTCGAGTTAACGAAATAATACGTTAGCGAAGTTTATGCTATGTGTTTTATTTACGTCGCATACAACAATTGCCATCAACCATCTCAAATTATTATGCTCACAAAGACTAGAGTACGTGTTTAATATCGTTACTTAAAGTTATACCATTGTTTTGTTTTATATAACGCAAATTATTTTGTAATGTATGAATAGTATTTTCGTCGCTTTATTTTTTAAGTAAATATTTGCTGCTATAATAAGGCTTCTCAATTATATCTTGATCTATTAAAAATAGTTAAAATTTCATCTTTCATTTTAAGGAAAGCTGTCAAATGCGTCTTGGAAATATTGGACAAAATAGCTAATATTGTTTTTCTTTTATTATATAATGATATTACAATATATTTTCTAAAAATCTATAATCTAAACAGCATAGAAGAATTTTCAATATAGTTCAATGTTAACAATATTTGACCCTTTTGCAAAGAAACATGTTGCATGCTTGTATTGCTGCTATGTTTTTCCTGTCAGATAATTGAAGTATTTTAGCTTAAAAATAATGACCAAAGCAAACAATACCCAAAAGAGGCATCCCTATGCTATTTGCCGGCCATAAATCACGTGCCTAACAAACGGGATCCACTAATGAGATGTTCCCGAAACTTCCTCTACAGAAGGACCCTAGAGGGTAGTTGCGCTCATTATCTGGGTGATATCCATCTGTTAAGTCAAATCCATTATGTGTAACAAACATCCTGGTTTTAATTGGTTTTGATAGGTTTCACCAGAATTTTCTTTGATCTTAAGGGATTAAGTATTAGACAATTGTAATAAAATATTGTAAGCAGTAAGCGTAACTTTTTTTAAAACTTATGGCTTAGCATTGAGGCCATAATCTCACCTGGTCTTAAGTGACGATACGGCCTAAGTTGGTGGACACGCGAAACCTGTGGAGGCACTGGCATTCAAGTGCAACTGCCGGAACACACCCATTTGTATTTGGCGGCAGATTTTCAATCTGAGGGTGGTAGCTAACCGGACGGGTATCAGAAAAAGCCCTGCCACCATACAACCGTAGAAATACTGAAAAAGTAGTTTGGCGATAAAACTTCCCGAGAAAGTGATACCCATTTCTGAGAGCCACGGTTGTGTTACCTAATTTTCTTTTACGTAAGTAATAATTATGAAATAGAATTCACTAATCTTCAGCTGACGTCTAAGAGCATTGCGACAGAGCCTTCATTTAAAATATACCAACGTTTATGAGTTTTATAAACAATACATCTCGGAATATATATTTTTTATTTTATACTACTAGTAAAAACTTATAAACTGCAGTGAAAACTCCCAACAGCCGGCTACAAGCGATGTTGAGAAAATTAATAGTCTTAGATTTATGTAGGTACATTAGTGCGAGGGGCGTCTGGTGTTCTTTATTAGTTGAATCTTTTCAATGTTATCTTTTGTATAGGGTTGGCAATTTTTTAATTATCGAACGTTTGTTTATTAAGAAAAAAGGTATATATGTTTGACCGGAATAAATATATCTATTTTACAAACTCTAAGCGTTTTGAACGAACTCATCAGTTCGAACTAGGAAATTAAAGGAAATGAATTAAAGTTTCGCGTAATACGCTATGCAATTTTTGAATCTGTATATTTTAGTTTTAAATATCTTCACGGTGTGTTATAGAGCTGTGTGTGATTATTTTTTAATGCTACATTTTCATTCTTAACGTTTTTTTGCAAGGCACCAAAAGAAATATAAGGTTAAGGTATAGGCCTATTTCCAGATCTCCCTGAAATTCAGATACAAATTTACAGTAGTATTTAAATATTTCAACTGAACCTAATGGTAATAATTATCAATTTAGTCTACATTTGATAATAACGAATGATCTGTTCTAACAGATATGTAGATATTCACTTACTATGATTGCAATAGGTGATTAGTAGACCCAAAAAGCATTTACTAATGTAGGAAATAGTATTGAAAAAAGGACTCAGTTATAACATAAAGGTTGAGATTCAAACAGACGCACTTTATCATTCAACACCCTAACGGGATGAGAGAGATTTTTATCACATCGCGGAGAACCTTCCTAACACATTACCTACATTCAAAATATATTGTATGACCTTAAAGAATTTAAATTCAATATATAATTCGCTTTTATCCCAAACTTAATTACAAGTGCAACTTCATTTAAAACCACCTCGGAAAAACACAAAAAAAAAACAGTAAATTGATTCATATACACAGGCTGTCATGCTAAAAAGTGAAATGAAAAGAGATACCAAATTTCAATTATAAAGGACAAAAAATTTATATTAAGGGCGGTACTTTTATATAAAAATTTCGGGACCAAATTGTAAATATAAATAGGAGAAGTTAATAAACTTATTACTTATTACAATATCATACAATTATCACAAAAAATAAATCACCAACAACCCTACAATATTAAAGAACGTTTTAATACTGATTTTTCCTGTAATGGATTCGAAAGCGCCAGATGGAGAGAATTGGGTATGAGATTTTCTTTTTTAAACTAATTAGAAAGGAAAACGGTCGCGTTGAATCTTGAATGCGATTTCTTTAAATCGAAATAGGTTTTAGGGGATGACTGTTTGTGGAAAATCATGCAAGCGCTATTTTATATCGGCTTGTGCGAAAGCATCGCGTAAATAGTAATATCTTTAATGTTCTAATGAACAAAGCCGCAATTTGTTATTTTAATTAACCTTTTTTAATAATTCACCATTTATAGTGGTTGTCTGTAAGTGTGTTAAATTCAGGAAATGTTACTAATTTAAACGGATTTTATCGCGGTTATTTATTAATTTTGATCCCGACGTTTCGAAAGCTTTTCAGCTTTCGTGGTCGCGAGGCGGACTGGGGTGTAGGTTGTCCAGAAAAGTTCATGTTACTGTACAAGTAGCCGTGATAAAATCCGTATAAATTAGTTTTATTTCGATAAGTAATATAGTAACATAAGAAATCTTTCAGGAAATCTATTCTCAAAAGAATTGACTTCATGCAATTGGCAATGCATATATTTACAGGATGTCAGAGTTTTGTACTGGGTCACTATCATAATGCAATCTTTTTTTTACGTAACGTAATGTTAAAGTACGATGTGGTCCAAGATAGTTGACACGCTAAGCTTATTTAGTGAAGGGACTGGATCTCAAGAGCAACTGCCAGAACACATCTATAGGTGTTTAGCGGCAGATTTCAAACTAGAAAGTGGTACGTAGCCAGGTGCGCATTAGAAATTACCCTACCACCATGCGATTGTTTCCTCACCATGTTTCCAACAAAAGCACTTTAATGGTAATTATGTAAGCGGTGTGATAGTGATATGATATATTTACTAAAAGTCAATTTACTTTTGTTTTTTTTTTTTTTTTATGGAAGGTATGAAATAAAAGACGGTATACTCATGATCGATTTATGCGAACAACCAACTAATAACAAAGCGCCAGACCTTTTATAGTCTGTCTAATTTCGATATATACCTATTGGTTGCTCGAGCGCAGATTATGATATGGGCGTAACTTAACCCTTAAACTTAAGTCCTTACATACTACCAACTGGGTCATCATCGCTTTAAGCCTCATTTGGTTTGTCACCTTTTGGTGATCAGCCACTATCCATCCAGTTGCCAAGAGGCTTACATGTTAGTGCAATAGCGTCGGTCACTGATGGGTTTGCTATCTTTGGCAGTTTTCGTTAGGTTATTTGAAATATTTTGGGCATACAATAAAGATTAGTGTGTTTACAATAAAATCTGTCGTTGCTTGACATGACACGTGTGTTGTTGTTGTACAGCTGAAATAGCTTAATGAATGTGGTTCCTCTATCTGTCTACCTTTTCTAAACCTATCACTTTGACAGAGTTCATCCAAATTATCTGTATTCTTTATCTACTCTTATTTCCAGCACCTTCATATTTTATTGTTCCCATTTATATTGAGTTTTCAAATTACGCCTATTTTTTTGCATAATTTATTTATAAAAACTCGTCTCACTCCTCTATTTTCACAACTGTATTCTTTTCTCTTTTCGTTTGTAACGATTTGAATTATTTGTTCTAAAACATATAAACCCTCCCACGTTTGTATCTAACAGTATTCAAATAAGCCAATTATCGCTTCAAACGGATCGTGATAATTTAACGAAGTTAATAATAAAACCCTTATATAATAATTGCTATCTACAACAAAGGGGGTTGTGATTTTGCCGAGTGGCCCGTGAAACGTTTTCATTGAAAGATGAAAAGGTGACAGTGATAATTTCGACTCCGTCGGTTCTGGTGTAAAATAAATTCTACTCCCGAATAAATTCATGTAGACCTCTGTTAATTTTCGTTATATTCGTTTGCTTCGTTGATTACTGCGGTTTTCGGTAACGAAGAGATGTTTCCAATTAGATTTATTGTTTTAAGCTTGCATCATCATTACCTTACGAAGTTCAGTTACAGCGGCTCATAGATACTATAAACTGTGTCTGGCCCAAATTAGTACTTAATTATTTTTTTTTTGAAAATTATCATCGTTGTTTGTTTTTTATCGATACAGAGCTGCAGAATATTTTGTGTTATTATATATTTCCAAGTCCCCTTATACAGCCGCATAAGTTGCAAAGAAATTTAATATAGCTTATTATCAGCGTGTGCGAACGCCGCTTCAATAGCCATAAGACCAAATCCCTTGATTCTGTATGAGCTGGAGCTTTTAGTTAATGAAAACATCGTGTTGAAACCATACTACGGTGGTAAGGCTTTTTTAATGCCCGGATGGTTAGCTACCACCTCTTTTATTAATGTGGTGTTAACATCCCATTCTATACGGACTTTATCATCGTGTATGTGTGGGTATGTGGTTACTCGTCGGGTGCAAATCACCCAACACTACCTATTAAAATGCACCACGATGGCACTTCAAACTTCAGTGTTGCCAGAAACCAGGAACAGCTTTCACGCTTCTTCTAGAGCTAAGCTACCACACTCAAGATGAAAATCTGATGCCAAATATCCCTATAGGTACATTTCAGCTGTTAGTCTCGCGAGCCAGTCTTCACTAGGTCTGTCTCTCTAGTGTATCCACAATTTAGGTCACACCGTCGGTAGAGATCGGATGAAATTTCATCCGAGCGGTCGTATTTTTTTCACATTAAATATTAGTTACTTTTTTATAGTTACGGTTTAGCGTTATGGCCATAATCTCACCTGGTCTTTAATGACGATACGGTAGAAGTTGCTAGACATCCCAAACCTGTGAAGGAACTGGCTCTCTATCGCGGCTGCTGGCACACACCTATTGGTATTTGGCGGGAGATCTTCAATTTGAGGGTGGTTGTTAGCTGCGAGCGCATAAGAAAAAGCCCTACCACCATGCTTACCTCACGATGTTTTCCTTCACCGAAAGCTGAAGCTCATTATAGACAGTTGGATTCAAACCAAAAGTACCTGAAATACTCAAGCGAAGTCACGAAGGACAGCTGGTTTCAATGACTAGTTTCGATACTGAAAGCGAGGGTCAAATTCCGACACGCCTTTGTATTTATAATAATACCTGTAGTCAACCGAACCTCTATATTAATGCGTTTGACAGCGACCGCATTTATAACCGCATGATGCGGTCATTACTATATCACACATACTATAATGTGAAACTAATATTAGGATAAAAAATTATAGGTATTTAATATGAAAGTAGAGGTTTCTGTGATGTGTACACTTATTTAGGTACGCTATTACTTTGGATTAATATATGTGATAATCTTTTTTTTTTTCTGATGCCCGCCTGGCTAGCTAACACCCTCAAGTTGAAATCTGCCCCCAAATAACAATAGGTGTGTTCCGGCAGTTGCACTTGAGAGCCAGTTCCTCCACAGGTTTAGCGTGTCTACCGACTTGGGCCGTATCCTCACTTAAGATCAGGTGAGATTATGGCCATTACGCTAAGCCTTGACTACAAAAAAAAAAGAAAGGAAAACTGTTTCTTCGGTGCAGGGGAATAAAAGTCACGGTATTTGTGAAAATTAAATTGCTATAGCATATTTTAATACATTTTTTACTATGTTCAGTAAGTAATAAATAAAAATCTAAACTATTTATGTCTCTGTTAAATGACAGTGGTAAATTAGCTTGCCGAAGATACGATATTTTGAAATAAAATTTCATTCGATGCACTGAACACTTTATGTTGTCGGTACTGAATAAGACTGGACTGTCACGCTCAGCTAGGTAACGCTCCATCAGATAAAGTCGAGAGATATCGTCAACGCGTTACTGCTATAGCTATTCGGTGAGCGTTATATGAGAAAGTATGAGGCACCAGTCGCATTCAGTATCGACATAAACACCAGACTGCCCGGACGGAGTCCGGCTTACCATCAGGCCGAGTCTGTCGCCGGGGCAACGCGGTCATTGTAGGTTCGAACCGGCGTTGCCCCAGCAAGGGTGGCAGATGGGCGTGGGGGCTTAGTGGGCACTCCTGATTTCGAGTAAGTCCCACATAACCTTCACAGTTCCCCGGTCTAGGCGGGTATGCATAAATGCATTAAAAAAAATGTACCGTGCTAGTATGTTTGTATTTAATACTTTATAATTATACTTCGTATTATACCTCACTTTGATGTGCTATTCATTTCTGTTCTGTGGTTTTAGGCACATAGTTTTTTTTTCATGTAAATTCAGCTAATCTCTACCCATTTACAGATGAATTTACTTTTACAATTTACAGTTAGGCTTTTGCAAGGATGAGATGTTCAAGTTCAGGACTATATAAAATGAGTTTGTTTGTTTGTAACGATTTCATGCCTAAACCGCTGAACCCATTATGATTAATTTTGCTATAGAGCTATATGGCAGCCTGGAAATGGTTATATAATACTTATTTCTCGTAAAAGACTAATTTAAAATGGGGTAAAGCGAGTGGTACACTTTTTATGAAACTATTTATTACGTCATCCGATTTCTTCCATACATATGAGAATAATTATTCATTGTTACCAATAAAACCGGAAGTGGTTGACAAAATCAATTTAAACGTAAGCGTCGGATAAAGGTAGGATTTTTTATACGTCTATAATCCTCTCGCATTGTGGACACTCAGAAGAATGGATTTTACAATCACGAGCAGTTGATGAGAGAAATAGTAACCAAGTAGATATCAGCTACTGGTTGCGCCTATATATTAATTAAGCTATTGGTTGGTGCATTCCTTATCTTTTTCCTTCCCGGAACATATCTGATGTCAGATAGCGTTGTGTCCGTACTCGAGATTGTAACCTCTGCTAAGCATTACGTCGCCCATTTTGGTATCATGAAAAATATAGTTTCGTTCGCTTTGGTGTGAAATTTGGACGAGATACAAAAAAGTAGCATCTAAGCGAAGATATAAGAGGTATTATGCACACCTTTCTGTTACAAGCTGCTTTTATATTCTTCAATATCCTATGCAGTGTTGTTCGTCCATTTTTGCACCAACCTTAGTTTCAACCACGTAAACAGCTACTCTCCTAACAGTTTTTTATGCATTAATTATATCTCATTTAATGTGATATTAGTCACAAGCGATGTAATTTCCATTGCCATGATGGCCATAATCTCATCTGATCTCGAGTGACAATACGGCCCAAGTTGATAGACACGCTAAACTTGTGGAGGAACTAGCTCTCAATTAGAACTGTTGGAGCACACCTATTGGTATTTGGCGGTAGATTTTCAGCTTGAGGGTGGTTGCGCGACAGGTGGGCATTAGGAAAAGTGAACATCATGATATGGTTTCCTCACGATGTTTTCCTTCACCGAACGCTCAAGCTTATTATAGGTGGATTCAAATTCACGTCCCTTGACACGAAGTTATACACACTACCATTGAGCTATCACCGCTTCATAATTATTATTTTGTTTTCAGGTACTCCGTTGAGTCCATCTTAAAGGAATTATTCATGGTAAGTTTTTTCGAGTTCACAATAGCACGACAAAGTGACCGTATTCTAACTGAGAGTAAACACGGTTTAATCTAGAAGCTTTATCACTGACAGACCTGTAATTGGTCATTCATCATCGATACGATTTAGGACTGTATATTATATATTCACCAGCTTGCTTCAGAAATGTATTACTGCAGTCATACATCCAGATACGTATCTCCAATATCATGCTTCATTGCTGACCGTATCAGTTGATATCTTTGGCATCAGTTAGTAATGATACCGTTACCACATTCTCAAATTAAATCAAATCAAAAACCTTGATTCGGTTTAGGCCATGGAAAGGCGCTTATGAACCTTTTTTTTATAGGTAAGGTTTAGCGTTATGGCCATAATCTCACCTGATCTGACATGACGATACGGCCCAATATGGTAGATGATAGACAAGCTAAACCTGTGTAGGAACTGGCTCTCAAATGCAACTACCGGTATTTCAGGCGGTACCTATTGGTATTTCAGGCGGCAGATTATCAACTTGACGGTGGTAGCTAGCCAGGCGGGCATTTGAAAAAGCCCTACTACCATGCTATGGTTTCCTCACGATGTTTTCATTCACCGAAAGCTCAAGCGCATTGTAGGTGCTTGGATTCGAACTCACGTCCCTCGACGCGAAGTCGTACACACTACTACCGAGCTATCATCGCTTCGAAAATAATGTTTTAAAGGTAACAACATTGTTCATAAAATTATTCCAAATGCGTATTCGTATCTGGTATATTAGTGTATCTAAATTGTCGGTAACATCTGGCTGGAGTCGCGTGTGTACCTATTTGATAAAATTTAATGTTATACGATCTCGTTTATCGTAAATGTATTATTTAGTTTCATTTACATATATATTATTAAGCGTACAGTCATTGTTAAATCTGCTATATATAGATTTTCTTAAATAAGTACGTAGTTATTCCATTACACAAAAAATTGTGTTGTCCTATAAATCGCGTAGACAATTGAATTTAGTTGAAAGGTATTAAATAAATGAAATGAAAGAAAATTCGAAAATGAGATAAATTACATATATTACCCGAAATTTTCTTTACAATAATGAATATCAGAAGCTTTGACGAATATAAACGTACTATTTAAATCCAAATAACGTAGGTATGCAGGATCCTCTCTAGCAAGGCTTTCGTCCAGTATCGGGTACTGTCCACAGAAGCCTTCGGTTATGCGGTACAATAAGGGTTGGTCTTCGGGGGCCTTCATGTAGATAGGTCCCTCTTTTAAGATAGTATATCCATATCGTTCTCGATATCCGGGGTATATATGTAAGAGTAGCGGAGGTACACTCAGAAAATAAGCCCTCAGTTTTTTATTTGGTTTTGGTTCTAGTTATGGTTTACCGTTAAGGCTATAATCTGATCTCAAGTGATTATACAGCCCACGTCGGGAGACACGCTAAGCCTGTAGTGGGACTGGCTCTCAAATTCAAATGCCAGAACACAGTTATTGGTATATGGTGGCAGACTCTCAAATTAAAGGGTGATAGCTAGGCGGGCATTAGAAAAAGCGCTGTCACGATGCTACGGTTTCCTCACGATGTTTTCCTTCACCAAAAGCTCAAGCTCATTGTAGGTGGTTGGATTCGAACTCACGTCCCTTGACGCGAAGTCGTACACACTACCACCGAGCTCGGAAGTCTTTCACGATATGTAGCGCCTTTTTATAATATAGTGGTAGCGTGGAGCGCTACTTCACATAATGCATATATATATATATATATATATATATATATATATTATTAATAATAATGAAATAAATAATAAACTATTTGGATTAAATAAATTACAGCCAATCATTACAGATGATCAGCAAAAAGTATTAAAGTTTTCTCATTTAAACAGAGATCCGTGATTATATATAGTACCTGGTGAACGTATTTAACTGAGATTTTTTTGAAATTTTAGTATTTATATATATCTAAATACGAATGACATGTTCATTAACTATTTTTATGTACTTATAATTTAAATAAAAAAATACGAATGTATATAATCATCTCAGTACATTTTTTTATTGCCTTTTTATGAAAAATACAACTAGGTATAAACGTGCATTAAAAAAGCAAGAAACTGTCTAAAAACAAAATTTCATCTAATTCGTTAGAGCCACAGAAGCCGAGAATTGCTCACTTATTAGAAGAAATAAATTAGCATTTAATCACGATAAATAATATAAAGCAGTGATCATAGAAGCATCAATAGAACTGAGTTCGGTGCTTGCAATGAGCTCGAGTTTTCGGTGAAGGAAAATATTGTGATGATACCATAATATAATAGAGGGCTTTTTCTAATATTTGCCCGACTAGCTACAACCTTCAAGTGGAAAATCTGGAGTTAAATACCTATAGGTTTGTTCCGGCAGTTGCACTTCAGAGCCAGTCCCTACACTAGGGTTAGCACATTCACTATTTTAGGTAACACCATTATTTAACATCAGGCGAGAGTGACTATAACGTTAAGGGAATAATGGATGGAATAGATACTGATTTAGCCGAATTACATTTATATTATATATGTAAATAGCTTTATTTCATAACGTATATTTACTAATTTTCCATGCAAACAATATTTAATGTTGATTTCTCGATTCATGTAACCTATGGATTTCGTCTCCGAAGTATAACTCGTCCATCTCCTCTTTTGTTTTTGCCATACGCAGATAATAAACGCAGTTGTAGCCTTCACCGTTGTAGAAGATAATATCTGAAACACAAATTCGCAGACTGCGGGTAGACAGAAAAAATTGTGATATCGCAGCGCAAAATATGCAACGGCAGCGTTCTCTTATTCAGTGTTCTGTTGCTCCTACTAAATCATTTTTATCTAACTATTTAATAGTCTGCACGTACTATATACTTCTTCACTAATAATTCAGTCGACTGATACATTCCGCAGCTCCACTATCACTGCCTCAGTATCGCAAAACACACGTTTTTATATTACCACAACCGGAAGCTAAAAGTAAGCTGCTTGAAATAAATTAATAAAACAATTTTCACAAAATCTCGTTGTGATTATAATTTGAATTTATAGAGTTATTTTTAACCAAACGTGTAAATATTTTAACCCCTGTAATATTATATATAATATAAAGAGACGATCAACGACCAAGCCGACACTCCTAAGAGCGGACGTCTCTTTCGATTTGTGAATTACAATCTGTACCAGTGACATCGTTTGCTTGGACTTAAGTTGTGTTCTAAACTTTTAAGACTTAATCTGAACCATGTGTATTATTATGTTTAGTATAATTAATATTATAACAAACGTTTGAGATATCTGTTGGAACTTAATCTATACCTATAGAAGCGATATCCCGGAAGGACTCCCTTAGTTTTAGAATTCAAGTATCCCATATATTAACACATAATATTAATCGTGACTTTGTCAAATGATGACGTCCATTAGTGCAAAATGACACATGGGAATAAACAGCGCATTAACAGACAGACAAAATAAATTAAAAATTTTTTGGTCTCCAAATCTATAATCACATAATTCAAATCTATAATATACATCAGATTATAATTAACAATAAAAAAATAATGTACCGATTTGGTTTAAACACAACCATACTAATGATCATAAATGCGAAAGTGAGTTTGTTTGTTTGTTACGCTTTCACACCTAAACCGCTGAATCGATTTGATGAATTTCGACACAGGAATAGATGAGATCCTGGAGACGGAAATAGGCTATTTTGTCTTCCAAACAGCTTATAGGAAATTGGGTAAAAAGATGGATTTGCAGTGTGCGAAACTTTGTATTGCGTCATACAGTTTGTTTACTAAAATCAAAATTAACGCGAGCGAAGCCGTACACAAAATCTAGTTTTATTATATCTATATATCGCAGCCAGCTAGCCTAATTAGCCGTTTAATGAACAACCTAGCCTCTTAACTAAGCGGCACCGTACAACTAACTACCATGCAAATAGTAATAAAGAAGTAACTTGTAGCCGGAGTATGGAGTAAGGTTGTCACTGTAATAGAGGTGTTTGCTAGGTTAGGTTAGGTTGGATTTGTGATAACAAACAGCGAGATACGACCCCGATAGCGGTCAGCGAGTGGCCTTTTGTTATAAGTTCGGTTTTTTTTGTATTGAATTATTTTAGAAACTTCGCTCCAAAAAGACATGTCAGTCCCATCGTACCCTGACCTTATACTATGTGAAAAATATAATTAAAGTCAAATATGTCCTGGAACTACTTAGATCAAATCACAAAATTCCATAAAATCTTGGCTTCATCACTTGCAGGTGCAATCAAGATTCCATGGAACATGCCCTGGTCCATTAAATTCAGTCCTAACCATTTTATGATCGCTGTCCGTTGAGTTCGGTTCCGATCACACTCCCTCAACAAGTTCGGGTTGTATATTGTAGGTATACTGTAGATTGTTGATTACACGTCCAATTAAGCTACTTGGTACACAAACAGGTGGTATCATATCTCAAAGGAAGTTTGTTTTCAGTTTTGATTACAACGGTATTGTAGTCAGTAAATTCTTTGTTCAATTCTTGGACCTATCTGCGTATTACAGAGGCAAAGTTGAAGGTGACTGATGTTTTATAACTTCGTCCTTCTAATAGTAAGTTTATTCTAAGATCAAACCGTTTTGCATGCCAAATCGGATCATAAAATGTAATAAAGATACGCCCGACCGTTCGTCTACAGTTAAACATTGTAACGAGCGATATACTTTGTTCACAACATAACATATGTTATTGCTAGTAATGTTCAAATGAGTAATACCGTTTTTATAACTTGTCCCGTACACTCCATAGCCGTGTTTCATCCTCTGATAGCAGTTTTGTAAATCTATTTCACAAGGCCCGTAGTAATCGCTGTAAAAACTGTTCCATGAGTTATAACCGCACACTGGTGCGTGATCCGTTCTGAAACAAACGTTTTAAGCTTTACCTTTTTAAGGCGTTTATTTAAAATAGCTATATCCGGGACTTGGTTTGCGTGAGTTCAAGTTACAATAACTTTTAATATATTTTATCGATTTGAATGAAAAAAAAAATTACTAATAGTTTCTCAAGGATATGCTTTATCACCTTGGTAACGTTTTGTTATAAACGTTGTACTTTAGCAGTGATGCATGTAGAAACAAACAGACAGACACATTCCGTAAAATGTTATTAATGTATTTTATTTCTTACTAGCTTTTACATTTGACTATATTGATTTTGTCAAGCGAATCGGATGACATAATAAGAAGTTTCAAATAAAATTAATCCTCCACTTTATCCCACTTCTGATTAGATTTTCACGAGAACAAGTATTACCGTCTCCAGATTCCAATTTATCTCTATATCAGAGTTCATCATAATTAATTCAGCAGTTTATTCATGAAAGCGTAACACACAAACTAACTTTCGTATTTATAATATTAGTAAAAACTTTTAGTCACTTGTAATATTTTTTGCATTTAAATCTAAAAAACACGGACACGTTAACTTTACATTCCTATGATGATATATATTAAATGCAACTGCTTTCATTAATTTTAATAATATAATTTGCTGTCATCCGCCGCTGCGAAAGATCGTAATCATATCCCTATAAATTTGAACGTTATTGGCATACAAATGAAATCCATTTTCCTTGAATATAAATACTAACTGTTAACCGCTTGCTACGCAAGGCCTCTTTTATTTTTACCAACCCTAAATAAAACAGCGAATAAAGTAAACTTACCAAATGTCAATATCCAAAATAGTAAATGGATTAAAAAATTACAAATGATATTGGAATCCAAAAACTAAGGATCCTAGAAACATCTAAGAAAACGTGTCATCTAATGGTGGTGATCATTGCCGCCCCTGGAGACCAAGAACACCAGAGAAGTCGTAAGAGCGTTGCCGGCCTTTATAGGATGGACTGGTACACACTGGACACACCTAATGGTATTTGGCAGCATATTTCCAACTTAAGGGCTGTAGCTGGCCAGGCGGGCGTTAATAAAAGCCCTACCATCTTGTAAAGGAACTGTATTTGTAACTCATTGGAGTTATTGTTCATCTTAAAAGACCCCCAAAAAATTGTCTCCTTTTATCTCACAAATAATCCTTACCCTCACGTTATCTCAGCTATGCGCAACATTTCAACTTGAAATAGCAGAACATATGAAATTTTAATTATATTGTAGTGCATTTGAAAAAATATATATTCGCACAAACCCAATTTGTAAACGATCGACTCCCTTTTATAATATAATAAATAATAAACACGGTTCAAGTTTCAGATTCTATGTTAAGATTCCTAAACATATTTATCGATTTGGCTTTTATTGAAATAATAAAAACTATTGCTGCATTATCTACCGCAAGGTTATGCTGCAGGAAGCATTTGAATAAGGGACCGTTTTTGGATAAACTCCAGACTGTATTTAATGTTCGCTGTTTAGTACTGTTTGTTTAAATATGGGCAATAATACATCTCTTGTTTTTTATTATTTGCTGGTCAACAAATGTAAGGACAATGAAAGTAATTCTGAGTAAAGATGCTTTCATAAGGAATCATAATTTGAATTACACCCACATTATCAAATCACTTCAATCCTGTGCACGCTGCATAACAAAATTTATTACTTGTAAACATTTTAATACATGATACAAAAGAGATAAGCCCAAATATATTTCTTGTTCATTCACCCCAATGTCTGTGAAATTTTCTCAGAGAACGCTATGTTGATAACGTAGGTGTTCACAAATGGCTTTTATAAGCTTAAATTGAATTTAGTAATTTTGTTTTTGATTTCTAAACGAAATTATATTCGTAGATATAATTGCTTTGTGAATAATTTAAAATATAACACAGTCAATAAGAGATGTGGCGTTATCAAGAATAGATGCATTATCAAACATGGGCTGTAGATAGCGGTATATGAGAATCGACTGGTTCCACCAGAGATGCTCCTGTGAAATCCTCACGGTACTCCTGTGTTCCATCCAATATGCGCTAGAAACCAAGAACTGCATTAAAATTACTTCCAGTCATTCTCACCTATGTCTCACGCAACGTATATGTTGTCCATAACAATCGCGGTATTCATCTTTCAATTTTTCAGGTATTTCTTCATAATCCACTGATTCGAAGATATATTTATCGAGCTTGGTCGTTTTCGGAGGTTTGCCTGTCGTTGAAAGAAGGTAAGCTGGTGGGGTTCTGGTTTTTCGAGTGTGCATCGTAACACCTGGTGGTAGGGTATAATTTTCAGGTATTGTGTAATATTCGTCTTCTGCGGTATCGTTGTTGTCTGTCGTTTCAGTGGTATGTGGAACCTCTGTTATGGTAGGTAGCAAGACTATATCTGAAATAATTATTATTATGTATAGGTATGAGTTATCTTTTTGTATACTAACGTTTAGCGTTATAGCCGTAATCTCCCCTGATCTTAAATTACGATACGGCCCAAGTTGGTAGATACGCTAAACCAGTGAAGGAATTGGCTCTCAAGTGCAACTACTGAAACACACCTATTGATATTTGGCAAGCGATTTTCAACGTGCGCATGGTAGCTAGCCAGGCGGGTATTAGAAATAGCCCTACCACCATGCTATGGTTTCCTTACGATGTTTTCCTTCACCGAAAAACCAAGCTCATTGTAGGTCGATTCGAACTCACATCCCTTGACGCGAAATCATACACACTATCACTGAGATATCGTCGTTTCAAACTTGCAGAAGCATGCAGATATTATTTACTGTACATTTATTTATTTGTACCAACAACCGTTGACTGACCCCTGTTACTCCGCAGTTACTGTATACGTTTCAAATTGGATCATAATCTTATAAGGTGCTTAGCGATGATTTGGCCTAAAATAGTTACACGCTACACTTAAATTGAAACTGATTCAATAGCTGCACGAACATACCAATTTATTTACCTTAGAAAATCTAATTACGGACCTCATTCTGCCTGATAGAGACATTATGAGAACGGTGAAACTCGCCTAGCACTAACCATCAGAAATACTGGTGACCCTATCTTCCCCCTTTTTCTATGTTGTGCAACATAGTGACTGCACTGCACCTGGTATTTAAGTACAATACAGTCCACATCAGCGGTGACTGAAATTGAAACAAAATTCACTTTGAGTCATCGCTGCCATGCTGGCCTGCTTAGATACCTTTTCACACCTCTTTTGAAGGACCCATGCCATGCCAACAGGAAGATTTGATTTGCCAAATTCCGAGAACATATCTATAGATGACTGGATACTAATAGGGAACTGATAACTATCATGATCCTACTTTATATCTCGTACATTCTGTGAATATAATGCTTTATAGTATAATCAACAGTTTGACTTACATTTTATCATCAAAACTAGTGTGAAGAATTGTAACATTCTCATTATCACAAAATAAAACAGATTAACGTAGAACCTTTGATCTGAATGTAATCCAGTAATACTACCAGACTCACTTCGTTATTTTATGACGTAGTAATATTAATTCTTCAAGTTACACTAGACGCGAGTCAATTTCTTTGCGAGTCTTACAATATTGGTTCAGACGTTAATTAAGATTAATCAAGGTATAATGAGGTATCAGATATTGCCCCGTTTGTAACTTTTAATGAGATTTCTTAAGTTAATTGGCACTTTAATGTTCACGGTGTGAGATTAATTATGAACTGTTACTCAAAACTTTGTTGGTGTTGTGGTTAGAATAGAAAGGGCATTGGTTCTAAGTGCCTAGTTGCCATCCTTGGTGAGTAACCAAAAATAATAAATAAATAAAAATAACTTTTGATCGATACTTAAAAACACATGTCGTTACATGAGGGAAAAAAATATAATTCAGAGAAGAGGAGTAAGATATATCACATATTAAATATACACGTTTTCTTAATTTTTAAGAACAGCCTCATGTATCACGGGTATTACGCTCTAAGCATATATTTTATTTAAATTCATAATCTTCTTTTTAAACTGAATTATGGTTAGTATCTCTATATTCTCTTATTATAGTTTACCTTAGAAAATTAGAGATGTAGGCTATAACTCCGTTCGAAACAGCTAACATATATTCTTAAATGTTATAGTGATCGAGCTTGTACCCTCATTTAGGACAAAACCTTTGCTCGATGATAGAACATTTGAAAACGAGTGGCTGAAAGACAGGCATTTATACCCAATTATGTAGTGATAAACTCGTCCTACTGACTGTTTTGGTTTAGATGATTCCAGAACCTCCCAGTATATATGCTATTACCAAAGGTCTTGCAAACAGAACGGCTGTAATACTAATCTTTGAGTGACTTTTCACTTTTTCTAACTGTAATGTACTTCCGATTAGTCACTTTACTATTACTTTGCCTCGTTTCTACAAGAACACTTAACTTCGTTTTATCCATCTCCTTTATTATTTAGCTTAGGCCATTACCTATGCAAATGTTTCGTACATTATTGTTATAAATGATACCAAATTAATTTATTTTCTTAATAAATTACGAGAATGAAATCAATCTAACAGGTCTCATTTTTGTTAATTAGATCGTTTAAGATTCTACAAGTTGATGGATAAATAATGAAAGTACCCTTGTTAATATAGAGGTTAAAACATTAATTATAAAATAACTAGTTTCGTGCAAGCGTTTGTAAATTAATGTACAGATCGTTAAATTTGACAAAGATTTAAGCGAGATGCCGCAAAAATACATTTAAAAACATTATTTTTATGTACAAAACTCTATGCTAATGTTGACATTGTATAAAGACGAATGTAACGTTCGAACAAGTTATTATCTAAATTGTTATTTACAATGAAGAATTATTACAAATTGTTATTTATTACTCGGCGCTCTGTAACAGAATGAAAAGATTGAGCCACGAACGGAAGACTCGTAATTGGCATTCTGCATGATTCTCTGATACACATCGATGTATGATATACATTTTTGGAGGTGTCCATGAATGTTTCTATTATTTTTATAGACATTCTAAATTTATTGGACTTTAAAATATACTGGGATGTCCAGTATATGAAAAAAAGGCGTGTGTTTAAGACAACACGACAGAAGTGAAAACGTTATCAAAGCGTAGTAAATATTATGAAATACAATTCTAAAATGTGTTAAAAAGTTTGGAAAATCCAAAAGTGCGCGCCTAATATTTATTAGTGCACTAATACTTTTTTTTGTTTATTTAATATATATTGAACTACACTGAATCAGGCCGTGAAAAGTAATAGGGTTTTATTCCTAAATATACTGAAACGATAAAAAAAGATTCGATTAATAAAGTATTTCGATCGTTATCGTGATAATATACAGGATCCGCACATACAAACACACGGACATCCAAGACAAAACTTTTTGAAACAGTTTTTTGACTAGTTTAAATAAAAAATGGCATAAAAAAATGTCATGAGTGTTAAAAATATTATTTTTTCTTGATACTTGTGTGTATATGTTATTTTACAAGTGAAATATATGATAATTAGATACATTTAAAACTACTAGAACTAAACTACTAGAAACGGATTTTATCGCGGTTATTTATTAAACTTGATCCGGACGTTTCCAAAGCTTTTCAGCCTTGTGGCCACGGGGTGGACTGAAGTGTAGCTAGTCCAGAAAAGTTAATGTTACTGTGTCTACCTTCAGTTTAATTATTAATTTTGTTTGTGTTCCGATCTACGCAGAAAGAGCTCACAGTGTCTTGAGGTCTGACAATTGGTCTTTTGGGTTCAGATTTATTTAAATATATAATCAAATCCCAGGCTTGTGCTAGCTTCCAGCCATCTTGTCTATTGAAATTTGGAGGTTTTTTAATTCCAATAACCTTGCCAATCATACTTAGTAGTAATCAGCTTATTTGCATGAAGTGACGGTAGTACCCACCTCAAAGCTTCGCTTATGAAGCGTGCAATAAAACTTATTGGCACGACACATACCGTGTCGCCTAGCAAGTATACCGGTGACACGTTGACTATATTTCTCTCGCTCTATTAGCCGATTCGAGCCGACTTTACACGAACCAGTGTCACATACCACATCGTTTCAGCTCAACGTCATTCAATACCCACAAACTAAACCAATGAAAAGTAATACTAGATTTATTGCGTTTCGAAGACTGAACTGCTGAATTAGATTAAACCTTGTAGAAGGACGAGCTACCTATTGTATTGAAAATCAGTATTGAAACAAAAGTAATACTATAAATATGAAAATATTATTGCTTGTCTCCATGTTTTCTACGCTGTGAAGATTAATCTCCTCGAACAGTTCATGCGAATTCTAATAATAACATCAGTAATGGTATAGAGATAAATTGAAATTTATAGGACATGTCCTAATTAGCTACTTATTGTATCGAAAATAAACTTAAAAGGTGATAAAAGTTTGTACGGAGACTGCATCATTTTCGAATCCTTATAAAAAAATTAATCAGATAAATCACAACCAGCAAAGAGGTTCTTATCTTGATTACATTCTTGCAAATTAGAATAATGCGAATATTCCACCTCGAGGGATGATATTTCAAAAACCTAGAGCACTATTTCTTACCTAAAGTCTCAATATGAATTTCCATATCTCAAATTTGAAAAATCTTAGGTTTTCCTCATACACTTTTATTAATATCCCACCTACTCAACTTCAACCTATATCTAAACCTAATTTTCTCAAAAATTTTACAAACAGACAGTCACTTTTACATTTAGAATATTAGTTATTTCTTTTTTTATGTAATAGCGGACAAATGAGCAAGCATGTCACCCGATGGTAAGTTATCACCGCCGCCCATGGACACCCACAACACTAGGGTACTCATGTTGCCGGCCTTTATTTTGGAGGGACTGGTTCTCAAGTGCAACTGCCGGAACACACCTATTATTGGTTTTTGGCTGCAGATTTTCAACTTGAGGGTGGTAGATAGCCAGGCCAGCCAGCCCTACCACCATGCAATGGTTTCCTCATGATGTTCTCCTTCACCGAAAGCTCCAGCTCATTGTAGGTGGTTAAATTAGAACTCACGTCCCATGATGCGGCGTTCCTACATATTACCACTGAGCTATCATCGCCTGAACAAGATTACTCCATCACAGCATGCCCCGTTCATTTAAATACGTTATTAAAAATTAAAAACAATTACTTTCAAAATTTATTAAAGACATATAGTGGATGGAAACTTTTATTTTTATTAAAATTGAATGCTCTCCAACGTTGCCAATTAGAACAGACGTCAGATATTTTTTATTTTAAGCTTGTCTTTTATTTTTTGTGTTCGTCGACATCACTTAACCTGGTAATCGTAGATTTACGAGACCTACTTCGGATGTGTGTTATAGTGAAAAATACAAGAAATAATTAATTTCGTAACGTGATAAAAAAAGTGTTTCGTATTCACATAACAAACTTTTCAAATTGGTGCCATATACAATGCACATACTTCTACTGTAGATAGTTTTCTTACAGGGTCCAAAAACGGTCTTCGAGCCTGATGCGTGCACGATACAGTGACTCTAGCGTTCACTATCACGTAACATCGCATTGCATTTCACACCTGAAGATATGTAAGGATGCACAATCGTAGGAAATCTGTTAAATTGATATCTACTTCAGGTCATATGGTATAAACGGTTTCAGACGTTTCAAGAGCCTAAAAGCCATGATAAATGAAAATCACCGAGCTTCATTTGTAAAAGCACAGTTGTAACATCATCCAGTATTTTTTGCTGGCACGTTATTTACTTTTTAGTTTATCTTATTACTAGAGCGTCTTAAAAATAATAATTATAATTTTTCAAATCGGTTTAACAACGACAGCCTTCTTTTTCAGTTTGAAAGTAATTCACAGAAAGTTACGCTTTTCTTCTTCCATTGACCAAGTTTTGTATTTTAATTATCATATTTGAAGTGTATGACTGAAATTTCTTCACATAAGACAGTTTCAGCAAATATGACGCCATCTTTACTATCGCTCGGTTATCTATGACGATATCTGTAGATATATATCTGATATCAAGGATTTACGTGCCAGTAATTTACTAATTTACATACAAAACACTATAACAAAAAACAAAACCCATCTTCCAAGCCGGCTGGTCACCGTAGAAGATTATGACCATAACCCTCCAAAGAAGAAAACTAATAAAATAATACAACACCTTACACCCAGATGAAGCTATAAACTCCACGTACTTACATACAATGTCAGAACGTTGTCGTCGTATGGGCGACTACTAGAACTCATAGAAGCACTTAAAAACATAAAACCGTGCTGGATACAAACAGCACAAAACAGAGAAATCTGGGCTTCTTTGGAGGAGGCCTTCACCCGAGGACGGGTTCTTATAGATTAGTTTTTATTATAAAAATATGCGTGCAATAAACAATAAGTTAGAAATAAGTAAAGTAATAATAAAAATAATAAAATAAAAAATAATAAAAAAGGCTTTTATATTTATAATTTACTAATTTAAGAGTGCCCAACTATTGGAACTATAATTGGAATTAAAGGTATGATTCCAATAAGCACTCCGACATATGGATGTTATATATAAAGTTGCCGTGCTTCTGCAAAGAGGCCTTATTGTGTGCATATGCATATAACGCATCCAAGTGCCTTCTCAGCTCATCGATCCTATTGTGAACGTGGCCTACATACCTATGATTGTGCATTCATCCCAATGCACAAATACGAACGCTTTTGAGCACTGTATGATTTAATAGACGCTGTAAAATATATCTGTTCTATTCTAACACATTTGAAATATAGTCGTTTTTGTCTTTTTGTGTCTGTGTATCTTTTTTAAACATGATTGCTTTTGTTAATGTAATACTTTTGTATATTGTACATAGCAAAGTAGCGAATTGATTCATTTTTCTGCGTATATTTGTCCCTTTTTTACATTACTCGATGTTTAGCCATAACCTTCTTTTTTATGATCGTGGTGCTCAAAATCCTAATGTTTACGGCTTTCCTCATCGCAACATGTAAGAATCATCAGGTGATAAGCACCCAACACTATATACTAAACAGCAGCACTATGACACTTTAATCTCCCATGTTGCCAAATACTAATTACATCTTACACGATTCTTCTAATCTCTGGTGCATTTGGAGTTGTAGTTCTTCCGGTGTCTTCTAAAACCATAACTTTTCAAAAAAATGCAACTCCCTACACCCAAATGGGAGCAAATTAACAAATGCTAATAAAACAAACTATTCCAATCCTTTCTTAGTGTCTGATGATTTTATACATTGAGTCTGAACAGTGTTTATCTAAAACAGATACCAACAGGTCAGGTCAGGTGTAAGATACAGAGCATTACAGTAGACGTATTATAGTTAATAGAACCGATGTGAGACGATGCGAAAAAAAATGCCAAAACTGTTCTCATTCTCTGGCGCGTCATTTGGAAACCTAGGGTCGTTTTAGAGATTGCTAATTGCTGTGCATTAATACCAGATGAGTTTCACACACCCCCCCTTATATCCTGCCTGGCTAGATGCTAGACAGATCTATAAATTTATTTACTTATGCTAAAAAAGGTTCATATTTCAATGGAAACCGTCATTGTCTCTATAGTTTTATTCGATTATTTAAAATCCTATTTAAGTCTTATTGTAGTAATGACACCTAACCGCAGCACAAAAAATATTGAATCGTTTTTTTTCTTTTTATAGTTAAGGTTTATTAGCCTTTTGGCCTATACTCACCTGATCTTAAGTAACGATACGGCCCAAATTGGTAGACACGCTAAACCTTTGGAGGAACTGGCTCTCAAGTGCAGCTGCCGGAACACACCTATTATTATTTGGCGGCAGGTTTTCAACTTGAGGGTGTTAGCTAGCCAGGTGGGCATTTGAAAAAGCCCTACCATCATGCTATGGTTTCCTCGCGATGTTTTCCTTTCACCGGAAGCTCGAGCTCATTGTAGGTGCTTGGATTCGATCTCACGTCCCTTGACGCGAAGTCGTACACACTACCACTGAGCTAATCAGTATTTAACGACATATTTTGGTGTCAATGGTTATAGTTTGTCTGGTAAGTTTTGTAAATCTGATATGACTTTCATGCTCTCATTTTCTTGCTTCTCTTCACCAAACCATAAACTTTCTGTGGCAGTCGAACCCATGTCAATCAATATTACCATACCCATACAGTTTTAATCGTTTATAATTGAGTGACTTACATTTGCGACAAGGACTTGGTAATACTTGGTGCTGTTATGCTTGAAATACTGATTTATGAAAGTGCTGGAGGTAAATATATTCAATATAAATGTTCAGCGGAGCAAGATGATTTGATAGAATCTATCGAGAAAATAATACAGGCAAAGTTTAACTCGACGGTTAGTAAATAATGTATTGCTACAATAAATATTCCTGCTCTTCAATATCCCTTTTGTTTTGGCGTTCGTGATATATTCTATTAGATTCAAGGCCTGGCTCATTTATAAACCTATCTCAAACTTAGACTATAATTTCTTGTTTATTTCTGTCTAAAACTTTACAAGCAGAGAAATTACGTTCTAGTTAGCACACAAGTATGTAAAAAAGGTGTGTGTGCGATTCACACACGATAGAAGTGAAACTGCAGTGAATCGACAAAAGAATGCTCAAATACAAGCAAATATTAAACAGTGTGCAATAATGCAATATACATACACACCGACATTTGCTCTCTCGCTCTGGCTCACTAATTACAGGCGATATACTTAAAAGACAGGAGTGGGGATGCCTCCTACCTGTCGTTTTTCCGTTGCATCCGGTTTGAAATCACAACGATTCTAAAGAAGTATCACTTAATAAAAAAAAAAACCTTTTTCTTGTTTTGTCATTCTGTCCTGTTATGCACGCATCACTTTGAAACTATTATACAGATTTTGATAAAATTTGATAACCTGATAAATAATACTATAGATTATCCTGTGGAATACTATTGGACACCGAAAATGATGAGTTCCTCTGGGATGATACGAGATACGATTTAAAATTTGTATAATAAATTTACTTTTACTTTGTATCAATGCAATTTTCTCTGGTAGATAGATGACAGTTAAATTTATAATTTCAAGTTACGTTTTATTGTTCTATCTTCTTGAAGCTTTAAACTTATAATGTACGTGTAATATATGTAAATAATTTTTTTTAGCTCTCTAGTGCCACATATGAAAGAGGGTTCAAATTCCATTCCAGTTTTCCTTTCCTATAAAAACTTTTCTCTGTTTCTTATTTTTAGTACTTATTATATAATAAATTATTAAATCTGTGAAAGAATTGTAGTTCACTAAGTGATAGAAACCTACAAATTAATTTAATTTCCCATTGTAAGCAAATTGTGTTATTTAAAAAATGAGAGTAAACTTTATTGCGTTTGTAACGTACTATACGTACTACGCGATGATAGCTCAGTGGTAATATGTACGACTCCACGTAATGGGTCGTGAGTTGGAATCGACCTACATTGTGCTAGAGTTTTCAGTGAAGGGAAACATCGTGAGGAAACCATAGCATGGTGGTAGGGCTGTTTTTAACGCCTGACGGGCTAGCAACCACCCTTAAGATGAAAATCTGCCATCAAATACCAATAATAGGTGTGTTCCGGCAATTGCACTTGAGAATCAATCCACCCACTAGTGTAGCATGTCTACCAACTTAGGCCGTAGCGTCACTTAAGGTCAGGTAAGACTATGGCCATAACGCTAAACCTCAACTATAAAAAAGTACAAAATATTTATGTGCGGTTACGCTAGCGTTATTATTGATTATGTCAAGCAAATCGGATGACAAAATAAATAGTTTCATACAAAGTTTATCCCCCTCTTTACCCCACTTTCTCTTTTTTTTTCGCGAGAAAAGAAGCATATCTCCGTCTCCAGGTTCCCGTTTATCTCTATACCAAAATTAATCATTATTGATTCAGCGATTTAGGCGTGCAATTATACAAAACCAACAAACTCACTTTCGCATTTATAATATTAGTAAGTATAAAGATAACCCAACTCGACGCGAATGAAATCGAGGATTTAGTGCTTATTGAAACGAACGACCAAAACTCTCTAAACAGAGAGAAATACGATCTTCCAGCTGACCTTAATGCGAATATGGTATGATGATATAAATATTAATAGATAATTAATTATGACGCGAACATAGATTATATCGCAACTGTAGGAAAACTAATGGTATATCAAATATGACCTCCGTCAGTCAATCCCTTCTCCGACATTGCCTAATCCCAGATTAATTCGAAACACGATACACCAATATTATCCTGGATAAACTCGCTTTTCATTAGGCCAGCTCGTTAATATTAGATTAATTTAGAATTATTCAATTACTGCATAGAATTTTGCGACTTAGTATTCGATTCTGTGTAAGTGTATTTCGACATGATGATTTGATGTCCTTAAGGTTCAAATTTGTTAGTACTCTGTTCATTAGCTTGATACTTTAACTACAATCTAACATGTGTCGTTTTCATCACAATTACAGTGCTAAAACTAACATCGCATAATATAATGTTTTTTATTGCGTCTTGAACTCTATAATAGTACAACACATAATTTATTTTCATAGTCAAGGTTTAGCGTTATGGCCATAATCTCATCTGATCTTAAATGACGTTACCCCCTATGTTGGTAAACATGCTAAATCTGTGAAGGGACTGGCTCTCAAGTGCAACGGCCGGAACACACCTAATCGTTTTAGGTGACAGATTTCCAACTTGAGGGTGGTAGCTAGCCAGGCGAACGTTAAAAAAGCCCTACCACCATGCTATGGTTTCCTCGCGATAATTCCCGTCACCGAAAGCTCAAGCTCAATGTAGGTGATTCGATTCAAACTCACGTCCCTTGACTGAGCTATCATCGCTTCAAGTTCATGCACATATTTTAACCGTCACGATGTTATTAGTAGGAGAGATATACAACATCATGGTAATAACAAATAGAGGTTAATGTTTGGAAGCTATCCAAAATTCGGCTTAGCAAATAAACTTTCAGCCGTGGCGATACACTGCCGCACTTTTCGAAACAACGCGGAGCCGTTATTACCTAAGAGGTGCTTGTTCACGGTTCATCTCTCAAATGAGAGCGGAGGCTGCCAAATTTGATTTTATACGCCACAGAGTACAGTACGATCGGTGACACAGTACACCTGGATATCGTAGATCAGTATCAAATATAATATTAATTCCATCTTTAACTCACACGTTTACAATAAATGTGTTATTTTACATTTAATTGAAAAATTAAAGCGCTCTCGCTAGACATCAAGAGACGTGAGTTCGAACACGCCTACACTGAGCTTGAGCTTTCGGTGAAGGTAAACATCATGATAGGACTTTTTCTAATGCCCGCCCGGCTAACTACGACACTCAAGTTGAAAATCTGCCGCTGAATACCAATAGGTGTGTTCCGGCAGTTGCACTAAAAGTCAGTCCCTCCACAGGTTTAGCGTGTCTACTAACTTGTGACGTATCGTCACTTAAGCTCAGGTGAAATTATGGATAAAAAATATCAATTGATAAAAAAATATTTTAAGCCAGTTAACCCACTTCATTGAAATTTTGTAAATGTTATTTAGACCTACTGAAATACAGTTTCGGAGTGGCATCCTCGAAAATGATGATGATCTAAAAGCAGACCACCAGCGCGATGATCATACGATGTTATCAGGTTGGTAGGAAGACAATGGATGAGGCTAGTACTGGACCGAAAAAGATGGTGTGAGCGAGAGGAGACTTATACCCAACTGTAAGTGGATTCGGACTTTTTTTATATACTTAAGGTTTAACGTTACGGCCATAATCTCACCTGATCTTAAATGACGACACGACCCAAGTTATTAGACATGCTAAACCAGTAGAGGAACTGGGTCTCAAGTGCAGCTGCCGGAACACGGCTATCGGTATTTGGCGGCAGGTTTACAACTAAAGGGTGGTAGGTAGCCAGGTGGGCATTATAAAAAGCCCTACCACCATGCTATGGTTTCCTCACGATGTTTTCCTTCACCAAAAGCTCAAGCTCATTGTAGGTGCTTGGGTTCGAACCCACGTCCCTTGACGCTAAGTCGTGCACGCTACCACTGAGCTATCATACATGTCGTATCGTATTAGGGTTAATTTCATATTACCTATCTGTCTCTTAACACGCTCATCACTTCGTACCTACTGAATAGATTATATCTAATATTCTAATAAACTAATGTAACGGCTGTGAAATTGTTTATATTCCTTCGCTAACTCGATGTTATTTTCGACGATTTGCAAAATATGCTGACGAATTTTTTACCTTCTGTACCTAATACCTAGTGTACTTACTACATAATACATAAGCCACCTAAGACACTCATATTAATCACGTGAATCATTGCAAAACGCTGACCAAGAGAAATAACATATCGTTTTGTTTTTATTTTTTATTTTTTCGACTTGACGTACGCTGTTAGCCCCAAGGGCTTTGACAGCTTCACCGAACTTTTGGGGGCGAGTGCTGAGGGCACTCAGCCCCGAGGCAGCAGGCACAAGGGTGCCAGGACGGCCGAACCTCGGCTAGGGCTGCTGCCGGTAAATGAAAATGATCCTGACTAACCAACAGGTTCTTCATTACTAAATTAGTGATACTAACTATAACCTTATCAGGTAAGCAGCTCAAGGGCCGCGAGGGTAGTCCCTTACAGAACCGTGTACTTAACCTGTGAGTGTGCACGAATGGTATGCGGTGTGATGATGTACTCTCAGTGATGTAGAGTGTCACTGTATCGCGCGATAACATATCGTGGGATGATCAAGCGATGAGAAGTGGACAATCTCGCTCGATCGCCGGAGCTAGTAGGTTAAATTTTCAGGTTTAAGTAATATACTGTAATTAGTTTCGTAATAAATATATAAAGGACGAAAATTGCCTTTTAAAAACCTCCTACAAGACGGTCAACAACGTAATTAATTTGTTAGTATTTAAAAACACAACATATTCCAGTATATTATTCTGGTTGGGTCACCCTTATAGTTTTCACTGTGGACTGAGTCGATTACACGGTGAAATTTTCATAGGATGTATCATTACACGTTCCAGTAATTCTGTGGTGAGAGGAATAAATCTTAGAAGATTGATGTTTTTACGACGAAAAATTTAAACATATACTGTTAAGTTCAACCGGATATGCCTGAGCTGATTTCCAATTTGATTGGATTGTCTATAGAGACAAGAATCATAAAAAAATCTATATACAATAAAGTCCATTACTTATTAGTTTTGATTGTTATCATTTAATAGCCATTAACGAGCTTATTATCTTATCTATATTTAATATTGAAACGATCCTTCTATTTATAAGAATTTCCAAAAAATTGGCTCTCGGTGAAGGAAAACATCGTGCGGAAACCATAGCAGGGTGGTAGTGCTTTTTCTGATGCCCGCCAGGCTAACTACCAACCTCAAGTTGAAAATCTGCCGCCAAATACCAATAGGTTTGTTCCGGCAGCTGCACTTGAGAGCCGGTTCCTCCACAGGTTTAGCGTGTCTACCAAATTGGGCCGTATCGTCACTTAAGATCAGGTGAGATCATGGCCATTACGCTAAGCCTTAACTATAAAAAATATATATAATCTTTTGAGTCAACTTTTAACCACAAAGTGAACAGTAGCCACTTTAATTGATTAAATGAGGTGATGATTAGAATAGATTTAAGTTCGGATACTTAATAATGACTATTTAGACAGCAATAATACTAAAGCAAATTCTTGAGAGCCAGCCCCTCCAATAAAGGCCGACAACCCGCCTGCAATTCCCCTGGAGTTGTGAGTGTCGATGGGCGGCGGTGATCACTTACCACCAAGTGACACGCTTGCTCGATTGCCCCCTATTTAAAAAATGATTCTTGATTCATCTTAAGTTAAAAGTTAGTTAAACCTTTTTCCAGTATTACGAGAGCCAGTAAAATTTTCATAAATTACAAATCTTAATGGTATTTTTTGCTGTATATTGGTGAATTTTGGCTATAACGTCATAATATTAAATGAAATATTACCATGTGCTAATAATAGTAAACCAGGTTTACTGCTTATTAGCTTGGAGACATAATGATAATAGAAACAAAATAATACTATATACTTTTAATACATGAAATGATTCAACTACGAATAATAACTATAGGATGCATTTATAAAAGTTGTTGTATTGATCTTACAGTTAGTGTAATGACTGTGTAAAGAGTTGGTTATTTGATTAAGTGTTATCCTGGGTAGTAGAACGATTGAGTGAGGCAGTCGAGTTAAGGACGTTTGACAGTACAGACGACTGTTCGAAATATAATATCGTTTACCAACTCTGTACCTAGGTAAAATATAACAATTGTGGAAGGAAGTTCTTGAGTATGATTCGACGCAACCTCCACGGACTGTAAACATATAAATGCGAATGGCAGTTTGTTTATTTGCTACGCTTTCAAGCCTAACCCGTTGAATCGATTATGATGAATTTTGGTACAAAAATATATGCGACTTTGGAGATGGTGATAAGATACTTTTTCGCGCAAAAAAGTTATTGGAAGTAGGGTGAAAAGAGGGGGTAAACTTTGTAGTGAAGATTTTATTACGTAATCCGATATTTGACAAAAAACAGTATCAACAGAAGCGAAGCCGCGGGTAAAATCTAGAATCTCATATTTTCAGGACACTATTTTTTTTTACACAGGACACTAATTTATTTTTAGGTATTGGGACTTTAATTTTTATTATTTCTGATGAAATGCATATTTTTACACTATTTTGCTAATCTTTCATTTTGTTGCTGTAAAAAAATGTTTAAATAATAAAAATAAAAGTCCTAATACGTAAAATTTTTTTTTGAAAATAGTGTCCTAAAAATATGACAGTGGGGAGGAATGGGCTAAAGAAAAACCTAATAATAGAATATAGAATATTTTAGAAAGAGATAGTTGTAAAAATCTAATATCTAATATTATCTAAAAATATAATAAAATCATATCGTTTAGGGTAATAAACCCCTAATAGCTCTTAATATATTTTTTTACGTTAGCTCGGCAAAGTGACTGCCCTGTACCTGGTGTTAAGTACAGTACAGTCCAAGAAGGTTCTAGAAAATTCCAGAAATTGTAAAACGACTGGCTTTGAATATAATTTATTAAATAATAATTAAGATACACATGCGATTCATTTTAAAATATCTGCACGATTCCAAGGCGAAATGGTATATTTGAATTTAAACCGCCACATATATTCATGTTCTGTTAGGATATTAGCATTTCTTTTGTGTCACAATAAAATACAATGTTAGCCAAACGACTAGGAAACACGAAAATGCGAAATGCCATGTAATTTTACAGAATTTATTCATGGATACCGATCATGCAATAATTTCAAATGAAATAACGCTGAACAACGAATGATAAAAAGTTTTTTTTATATTATTATGGTTATAGTCTCACCTGATCTTAATTAAGTGACGATAGGGCCCAAGTCGGTAGACACGCTAAATCTGTGGAGGAACTGACTCTCGTATGCAGCTGCCGAAACACACCTATTCGTATTTCACCACAGATTTTCAACTTGAAAATAGTTGCTAGCAGGTGGTATTAGAAAAAGCTCTACCACCATGCTATGATTTCCTCACGAAGATTTCTTTCACTGAAAGCTAAATGTAGGCGGTTGGAATTTGAACTCACGTCCCTTACGCAAAGTCGTACACACAACCACTGAGCTACCATCACCTAGTATCCTCTATTTGAGGCCTCCAATTACTGAAGCAGGTTTAATAAAGTAATTTATTAAAATAATCATGAAGCGTATAGTCAGTCGGACAAAGCAAAAATATGACTCCGTTATGGGAAAACTTGTGCGTGCCTGGGATACAGGTATACTGTTCCTGTATATAACATCCTATTTGAATAAGGGTCATAACGAGATAGAAAATACTGTAGTTAAAGTAAACAATATCTTTTGTTTTGATACCGCCATTTTATATTAAATGAAAAAAAAATCTGGAATTATTTTACTCTTTGCTTTGCTTTGGAACTTTGCTCAAATTAAAGTAACTATTAATAAATACAAACTTATTAAAATAATAATTTTATGTATTAATAGCTAAGACTTTCACTGTCTTCGTGTCTTTCTTTTAACTGCTCCGGATTATATAAAATCCATTCTATGTGAAAAAGGAATACGCTTGCCAAATCGTCTGCCAGATGTACAGATCTCGTGTAGTTTAAAGATCTAAAGAAAACGTTTCCATAAATAAATAAGTGATGAATGATAATGAAAATTTAATCAAATATCCAATCAAGTTGTCCAGAGCAATCCCAGAATCCAATTTAAACGACACAATGGTGACTCAAAATAGGCTGCACTTTCAATAATAGAAATTATGTCATATAAATCTTCCTATGGACACGTGAAGCTCTATCACAAAGTTGCCAATGCACTTGAAGAGGTGATGAACGAAGAACCGGTTTAATACTATCTATCACTTACACAAGCAGAGAAAACGAATTTCAAACACACAAAAGCTTGAGGCACTAAGTGGTTGGAAACTTTCAACTAATTTCTGGTAATTCTGAAGAGTGGTCTGGCGGCGGATTGTCGAACGAAATCCGAGGTGCAGACGGACGGTCGTTCGAACTTCGAGTAAAGACTTCTGAATAACTTCGCAAAGATTACGCAGGAAGGTCCCTAAAGGGTCCTTTTTCTTTAGAACAATGCTAATTGAAACGGTATTGAAGTTGATGAGATCTTTGTATAGGATTGTCCGCTGATGTTTTTAGATGTTACTAATTTAGGATTATATATTTTCGTTTTTTGTTACTGTATTTTGAATACACAAGAGGTTCAAACGCTAAAGATCGTACATAGAGCTGGGATAAGTGTCTATTTGCAATTTGGTCCCACGATTTTGAACGGCGTTTTTTTTTTTTATAGTTGAGGTTTTATCGTTATGGCCATAATCTCACCTGATCTTAAGTGACGATAGGGCCCATGATGGTAGACACGCTTAACTTGTGAATTAACTGGCTGTCAAGTGCAACTGCCGAAACACGCCTGTTGGTATTTGGCGGCAGATTTTCAACTTCAGGGTCGTAGCTAGCCAGGCGGGCATTACAAAAAGCCTTACCGCCATGCTATGGTTTCCTCGCGATGTTTTCCTTCACCTAAAGCTGAAGCTCATTGTAGGTGGGTTTGAACTCGTTCCTACATCCAACCACGGAGCTATCATCACTTCAAACTATGTTGTAGCCACTATCACCCACCTCCAGAATATATCTAAACATTGTTACAGTGTTGTTGGTATCCATGGGCGGCGGTGATCACTTACAACCATCACGTGACACGCTTGCTCGTTTGCCCGTTATCTAATAAATAAATAAAAAAAACGTTTTAAGAGGAAAACAGTTACGGGAACAACGGAATTTCATACATAAATATGTTAAAACGTTTGATGAAGGTATTTAGATGCGCTCTCGAGTTTCGAATTGTTACAAATTCTTGTTTAATGGATTCGTGTGATGCGACAGCTGTCACCGGATATAAACGGCGTTAGATACCGATTTCCACATTTCTAATTTACGCGGGAGAATTGTAAATATCTATGCTAATGTCATAATAAAGCCCGAGTGTTTTGTTTTGGTTAGTTTTTTTTTAAACGCGTTAATCTCTGGCACTGCCAGTTGTATTTGAAAAAATATTTGTGTATGCGTGCATAAAAATAGCACCAGTGAGAGTAAAATTGAAGGGTAAAAGGTTAACATGTTAGGAGAAGGGATGAAAGCCATATGACTTGAAGAATGTTAAGTATGAAGGTGAATGGATGTAAGAGAAGAGGAAGGCCTAAGAAGATATGGATGGACTGTGTGAGAAATTATGTGTATGAAAAGAGGAAATACTGAGATGACGGCTGATAGAGTTGAGTTGAAGAAAAAAACATGTTGCGCCGACCCTACCTACGTGGGATACGGGCTAAGAAGTAAAAGATAGTCCTAGAGCCAAGCATCATTCATTTATTCGTCCTTCATTTGGTAAATTGTGTTCCATACGTAGTTATTCGATGTTATATCAAAGTCAAAAACGTCAGTGCACACATCACCTCACTGAAGAGGAGACAGGCAAGACATTTGGCTAGCAATGCTACGATACGAAAACCGATGATAGCTCAGTGGTAGTGTGTACGACTTTGCGTCAAGGGACGTGAATTCGAATCCAATGAGTTTGAGCTTTCGGTTAAGGAAAACACCGTGAGGAAACCATAGCATGGTGGTAGGAGCTTTTCTAATTTCCGCCTGGCTAGCAACTACCCTCAAGTTGAAAATATGCCTCCAAATACCAATAGGTGTGTTCCGGCAGCTGCACTTGAGAGCCAGTACCTCCACAGGTTTAACGTGTCTACCAACTTAGACCGTATTGTCATTTAAGATCAGGTGAGATTGATGCTAAACCACAACTATAAAAATAAAAAAAAACATCTATACAACGGATTGACAAGCATGGTTTTTCCCCAAGTTTATGATATGGGGTTCTTCTGTTCATAGGCGACGATGACCACTTACGATCAGATAGTCTATCTACCTGTTTGCTACACATTAGCATAAAAATGACTACTTTTACCTTGAACAAAAAATCCTGTTCTCGATGAATAGAAAATAAGTTTTAGCTCCTTGCTAATAAATCAGAGGAAAAGCATTATAATAGTAATAGAATATTATATATCTTAGGTAGTGATTGAAAAGCCTTGAATGTAATATCGAAGTGTCGTCACTTGTTCGAGGTTTGTCATACGTAGGAATCCATCGCAGACTCTGGCTGCAAACCGACCGACGAACAATCAGGGTTTCCGGGACGATGCCGATTGTCAATTACTATAGGGAACACGTAGGGATGGGACGCGACGACAAAAAATTTAAACCTATCGATATTTTAACGATACTATAAAAACAACTATATTAAGTTACAAATCGATCATAAAGTGCGACATGTCTCGGGTACAATTTGCGACTGCATAATGCCGCTTAGGTTGAAGGCTAAAGTATATATGTTCATTATAAGGTCTGTTATATTGTATGGATCCGAGTGCTGGGCTACTAAGAAGATAGATGTGTGTCGATTACATACAGCAGATATGCGAATGATGAGATGGATGTATGTGTTACAAAAAGTTAGGAATGCGTTTGTTAGAGGATGTTTGAAAGTGGCGCCAGTGATAGAGAAGTTGAAAGGGAATCGTTTGTCTTGATTTAGATATGTCATTCAAAGAGGGGAAATTTAAATGCCACGAGAAAAGTGCTGGATATGAGTATTGAGGGATGGAAGGGTAGAGGAAGGAAGTGCGAAGAATGAGATGGCAAAAAAAGGAATGATTGAAGAGATGACGGTTGATAGAGATTTGTGGAAGAAGAAAATGACTCGGGAACAGAACATGAACATGATGTATAAGTTACACATCGATATCAAAGATATATCCAAAGATATTTACTTTTTTCCAAAATTTATTTTGATAACATATGAAATGACAACTATATGGATGCACTATATATGTCACTGAACATAAGACTAGGTAACTTTAAGTGAGCTTGGCAGACCTCGTTCTTCCCTTTCTAAGTCGTTTGACTGCAGAGCCATCTATCGTATTCACAGACTGGGTCACTTAACGCAATGAAAACTATCCTAACTCTTAAGTTTCACCAAGAAGCACACATTCACAAAATGTCACTGAAACAAGCTCAATATTTTCGGAAATAAACGGCGTCAAAATTCGTAAAACCAATTTAATAGTCTGTTCTGCAACCTTTTTGTGTGACACTCGTTCGGAAAAATTCGACTCGAGGCGACTAGAGGAGCAAGAGAATTATAGCAATGATTTACTTTTATCGTATTACCTTAAGTACGCACCGTTTTAATTGAAAATGGTTATTCATTTTAGTCTAATATAAGTCTACGATGAGACGACACTACAACACAAAAATTCCTTGAATATGACAATCTAAATCTTCTTACAAATAACAAAAAATAATAATCTATCGATAACGCAGATAATACGTGCCCTAAATACAACAACACTACGTCGTGTTGGGCGTTCATGGAACGGACGGTTGAATTGTCTGCCAGGTTTCAAGTGTTCTGCCTACCCTTTAATAGACAATAGACTATTCCTATCAATGTTCGAATATATCACAGCATCATATAAATAGATTATTGGTCACACTACACCGGATACTTAACATACATAAACAGCATGTAAGTGAAATTATACATACCACTTTGGGACACCCCTACACTATTTGCCTAACAGCTGAGAGCTCTTTGGGCTCATCCGACAAGATTCACAAAAGACAGTCAAAGTTGCTCAGGTTCTGACAGGATCCAGGAAGGCGGCAGATGGCCGTCCCACATACCCTCCTTAGTCCCCCCGGGCTGGGAGGGGAGGCATGAATGCATTTCCCCACGTAAAAAAACTATTGATACATAGTAGATATTAGGTAAAAAAGAGATTTTCAAAATTCATATCCACCCGTATTGATAATCGTCTTGAAATACATAAATTATGGGTATTTGATAGAAAAGTGATTTCTGTATCGACCTTCAACCTTAATTGGTTGACAAAAATAATATTATAGTGGGCGGAGCTGCGAGTGAAAGCTAGTGAATTTATATATGGGTCACTGTTATACTAACTGACTCGGTGAACTTCGTAGCACCTACAATTAACCATACAATATAATTAACCTTCCATGTTACTGTAACTTCTTTTAAGTATCAAATTATTCACCTAGCAGTATGAATTGGAAAATATGGGACGTGAGTTCGAATCCAAACACCTACAATGAGCTTGAGCTTTCGGCGGAGGAAAACATCGTGAGGAAACCATGGCATGGTCGTAGGGCTTTTATAGTGCCTGCCTGGCTAGCTACCACCCTTAAGGTGAAAATATGCCGCTAACTACCATTAGGTGTGTTCCACTGATTTACCGTGTCTACCAAATTAGGCCGTATCGTCACTTAAGATCAGACATTAACTATAAAATATATATTAGTTATGTATATTTGTCTACCTTAGCCTGTCGGCGAAACACAAGAACTTTGTAAATTCGTGCCATGAAGAGCGGAAATGGCATCTGGTTCATTTATAATTAAATCTAACTAAAAAGTACACAGCGTAATGGCTGGCAACAACCTTTCAAGAATTTTACCGACGAAAACTGGCATCGTTGGTGAAATTCGCTATATTTCTCTCTCCCAGTTAATATCAGGCTGTAGGGAGGCTCGAAATTGGTTGTTAAGGCCCAGAAACTTTTAGGTTTATTTAAAGCGGCGCGCGTGTTGGCTTTTAAGGGAAAAGGTAGATTCACACTCGACGGTAATTATATTCGACTAAAAAAACGCTAATACTAAAGATATTACAGTGAGATTTTTCTATATGCTTATGCTTTTTGAAGTATTTATTTGATTTAGACAATCCGTTTGTAGCGAGTTTTCAATATCTAATGGTGTGCTCTCTAATTGTACACATTTCTTTTTATTTCGTTCTATAAGACGTAATATTTGTGAAGATATTCAGATTGTGTGCACCGCGGAAGTAGATTAGAGACAACTGGAAAAATATTGATTAGTATCCCCAAAAACTCCATAGACAGGTAGGCACCTAAGTCACTATCTTCATAAATCATCTCTCATCTATCATTGTTCATATTAATACATGAGATAATAAAATATTTTGTTACGTTTCTTTAGGACAAAACGTTGCTATTAAATCAGAAAAAAAAGAAAGTGAATATATAAAATTTATACTTGTGTATGGAAGAAGCAACTTGCCTTAAAAAGTACAAAAAAAAAATTCTTACGTATTGAGTCTGTTCTGTTAGTCCTCTGCACAGTATAATAAGCTAAAATATTTGCAAAAAAAAATTCATTAATATATAATACACATGATTACAACTACAATATAATAAATACTAACAAAGTAATAAACGTATGATGGAAGTAAAAATGAATTTTTTTATTGAATAATTAATTTTTTTTTAATTTCCATATTTTGAATATTTTTTTTTAGTTTTAATGTATCATCTTATTTCTTTTTCTGTATCTTATATGAACATTGTTATTTTATTTCGTTGACCTGATATTTTATTAATTGTGTTTGCTGTTTCCGTCTTGACACAGCCACACAATATTACGCATCTCGAAAATGTATATTAAGAAATTAGATATTGTGCGGCATTTGGCGACCCTTAAAACTTTATTTTTAAAACAATTGTTGGCTTTAATCAGTAACTATATCTACGTTGTTTATCTTTATATATAAAATACTTTGGACAGTCTGTTAACTGATCGAGATCCAATTGACATATTATATTTGTTTTATCGTGACGTTGGTTTGTAGATGTTCTTAGACCATATACAAGACGTTTAAGTTGGGATATTAATTAAAGGATAAATCAATTTCCGTCAGGCCACTTCATATATTGTCAGGTTAATTTTATTGTAACCCATAGAAAAATAAAAACCTATTTAAAATATGTATATTATTAATTTAAAGAAAAAAAAACGATATTTCGAAGACAAAAAAAACGATATCAAACTGATTCCTTGCTCCCAACTGAACGAACCAAATACCACTGGGTCTTAAACGAGTCACGGTTGAATTCACCTAATACGACTGAAAAGATTCAGTCCGGAATTAAATCATCGAAAGTATTCTTAGCACTGTGACTCTGTTTGGTTTAAGGTAACGACTGGTTTAGATCCCGGAGTAGTTTAAAATAACGAACTACTAAACTGTTGTTTGTTAAATTATATTAATTAGAGAAAAAAAAAACCCGACAAATTCTAAGAAACCCGTTTTTTTACGGCCCTATCTCCTGACACTCTCGGTCAGAAACTTTCTTTAATTTCTTTAACCATTTTTTATTCCATTAATTTTTTATTAATTAATTTGGTATTATTTACTTCTTATGGACTTGTATGTTATGAAAGTAATTGATTGAAAAGCGATTTTGATGGATAATTGTCGAAACTTACTTCACCGTGGTTCGTCTCATACATAAAAATGGGTTAACCAATTTCGATGAAATTTAGAAGCGATACTAAAAAATAAGCCCAAAATCCACTGTAGTTTAGTAGCTTAATAGATTTTTCCCCATTTTTTTTTTATTTCTGTTAATGTTCAATGTTACTCAAGTTTGAAACTTAATATAATTAAACATGATTTATACGTTATCATGAATTGTTAATTAGATATTAAATTATTTACTTACAATACATAATGTGTATAATTTTACAATTAATTAACATAAATCCTTTTACCCCTTATCCCTTCTAATTGTGTTCCACGAAACATATAGTCTTCAGAATGTCAGTTTAATGTCTTGTGACCGACCATTTAGTTTATATCAACCCTCCTCGGGATTTCCTTATTTCTGTTTAATCGACCATCGCTAAATAGACACTATTATTTCCTTAAAGACTTCTCAGTAACGCCGTACAAATAACGATATATATATTTATCTGCTCACTATTTTATTTATGTACTTGCTTTTATCCGCGCCATTGCTCACTCTAATATCGATTTGTTCAAATCAGATGATGCAGTAAAAATTTCATCAAAGTTTTCTCCTCTCTTTACCCTCACTTTCATTAAAAAAAAATTGTGTGAAAAGTACCTATCATAGTGTTCAGAGTCCCATTTAACACTATACCATAATTCATCATAATCGATTCAGCAGTTTAGGCGTGAAAGCAAACATAGAAATTACTTTCGCATTAATAATAATATTAGTAAAATTACAGATTATAATTACAAAAATTACTTACAATATGTACAAAAAAAAAAAACTACTTAGAATTAATGACAAAATTTCATAAAATCCTGGCTTCATCACCTGCAGGAGCAGCCAAGATTTTATGGCACATGCCCTGGTCCATTAATTTAACTCTTAAATTTTTGTGATAGCCCATAAAGTAAGTATTAACCAATTAAAGCAAACTATCGAGTATTTAAACGCAAGAAATATAATTACTTGTTTGGGGTTCGGACAGTGCTCGCTTTTTGCCAGTACTAGTATATTAAATCTTGATTAGGGCGCTTTATTTTTTACTACATGAAGGCATATCTCATAGCTTCGTTTTCTAGATCAGGAAGTTGTCAGCCGCCGTATTAAGGAAATGCATCAAAATCTAGGAAGAAGTTTGTTTAAGAATATTTTTTTACTTTTTACCCCTAATTTGGGGGGGCTTTTTCGATACATATAATTAATAATAACCTATATCATTCATAGTAAATAAAATTAATTACAATTCGAAATAATTCATTTTAAATAAAATTAGTTTTAATTATGTTTACTAGTTTAAAAGGGATGTGCGTACAAAATACGTTGACAACAATATATTTAAAATAAAATATTTTTGGCTATATATCGAACATAAGTCACCTAAATTGTAAACAAAAAACATTCCTAACGTACACATTTGAATTAGATGCGGTTTTTATATGTATTTTTATGTTCTATCCCATGAAAATATTTATTTTAATCTATCTGAAAATTATCTTAAATTAATTACGAATCTTGCTATCGCAAAGTTAAGTATTTTTTGGATCCGATTGGTAGTTCCAAAGTTAAGGCCGTTTAAACAAACAAATAATAAAACCCTTCGGATGAATGTTTATAACATTACTTTAACTCTTGTCCCTTCTAATTATAGTTCGCAAAACATGTTTTCTTCCTTAATACATGTGAGTAGAGAGAGATTTGCTTAAGTGTCTCACTACCGTTCGCCTGGTTGACTTCAACCCCTTGGGATTTACTTGTGTGTTTAATGAGCTGTACTTGAATAGCCACTATCATCACCTTAAAGAGCTTCAATGTGTTTTAAATTTAGAAATATACAATACTTTAGTATTAGAATACTAGTGTTATGTGTATCAAAAATTTTGGGGAAACTTTAGAAACGAATATAGGGAATTTCGTATTTTTAAAAGACTTTATACGCATGGTGGTAGGGTTTTTTCTAATGCCCCTAGCTAGTTACCACCCTCAAGTTGAAATTCTGCCGCCTAATACCATTAGGTGTATTCCGGCAGTGGCACTTGAAAGCCAGTCCATCCTATAAGGCTGGCAACGCACTTGCGATTCTTCTGGTCTTGTGGGTGTCCGTGGGCGCCGGTGATCACTTACCATCAGGTGTCACGCTTGCTCGTTTGCCCGCTATTAAAAAGGTTTGGCGTTATGTCTACAATTTCACCCCATGTTCAGTATTGTGTCGCTCAAATTGGTGGACACGTTAAGCCTTAGTGGAAGGACTAGCTCTCAAATGCAATAATTGGTAGTAGATTTCCAACTTGCGGGTGATTGTTAGCCAGATGGGGATCAGAAAATAGTCCTCTCAGCATGTTTTATTTGCTTGCACGTAAAACGTGTTTTTAATCCGGAAAACAAAAGTTTCCTCCATAATTGTAGAATAAAACTATATAATCCAAACACAGTTCGTCCGAACACCGTAAAAACTGACACTTAGACACACTTTTTCATAGATAATTTTTTATCTATCTAAGCTATCTTAGAACTTAATAGATACGTGGCGTTTTACTTGAGATTATAACTTAGTAGTCTCTAGTGAAACGGAAGTCAGTCATCTTCTTGTCCTGCTACAAAGTCATTCAGGATCGGTGCAATACGTTTTCTTCTTCCATAAATCTATAGAAATTGCTATCTCTTCATTCACTCCTTTTCTTCCACTGTTCCTCACACACTCTATCCATCTTTTCTTTGGCCTTCCTCTTCCTTTTCATCTGTCAGTATGCGGTAATTATCAGATTTACCAACGTCAAATTTAAAAAGGTTTTTTATTAATATTCTGTCGTGCTGTTTGAATCGTCCATCGCCAATTAGCGCCGCCTAACAAAGTTAACAGGCGCGACAAATAACAGAATAATCCACGTTATTTTAAATCACGCTATATATAAATTGACTCATTTATGGATATCATTTTAAATGTATTTATTTCACATATCTGTATATAGCGATGTGTAATTTATATGTTTGTTACAAACTGTCCGATAACATGGATGAATTACATGAAGCGATGATAGCTCAGTGGTAGTGTGTACGACTTCGCGTCAAGGGACGTGAGTTCGAATCCAAGCACCTACAATGAGCTTGAGCTTTCGGTGACGGAAAACATCGTGAGGAAACCATAGCATGGTGGTAGGGCTTTTCTAATGCCCGCCTGACTAGCTACCACCCTCAAGTTGTAAACCTGCCGCCAAATACCAATAGGTGTGTTCTGGCAGCTACACTTGAGAGCCAGTTCCTCCACAGGTTTAGTGTGTCTACCAACTTGGGCCGTATCGTCACTTAAATCAGGTGAGATATTGGCCATAATGCTATAAGTATAAAAAAAAAACATACAAAAGTATATTATACATATTATTATGTGGGTATATGTTAACGTATGTTGATTTGAAAACTTATAACGAACATACTTTATAGATATCGCGTTATGGCCACAATCTCACCTAATGTTAAGTGTTGATGTGGCCCAAAATGCTGGCTACGTGCTCTCTAGTGCAATCGTTGGAACACATCTATTGGTATATGGCGGCAGATTTTCAACTCAAGGGTGGTAACTAACCAGGCGGGCATTAGAAAAAGTCCTACCACCATACTATGGATTCTTCCCGATGTTTTCCTTCATAGAGCTGAAGCTGAAGATAGATGGATTCGAACTAACGTCTCTTGATACGAATTCGTACACACTACCACTGAGCTATCATAGCTATAAAATGATGAATCAGTGATGAATTTTGGTAAAGTGATACATGGGACCTTGAAGACCCGGTGATAAGCACCTTTTTCTCGCGAAAAACTCATCTGAAGCGGAGTAAAGAGATGAATAATCTTTGCATGAAACTGTTTATTGAGTTATCCGGTTTGACCAGATTAATATTAGTATGCACAAAGCCGCGGGTGAAAGCTAGTGTTAATGTACAAATGTACCATAAAATATACCATAAAAAGTATCTCCAGTCTGAACGCACTCTCTCATCACTACTATTCTGAAACCATACGCCCAATTGGATTTGAATTTGACACGGATATTGTTTTCACAACGTGAACACCTAATGAAAACGGGTTTTACGACCCGCACACGGTTGAGCGAAGAACGGGAACGAATTCGCATACAATATAACTATGTACTATAACTAGTATACGACCATAAAATTACTACCAAATATAACATACATCCAGCTTGCACTACCATAAACCGGCCTGCGTAATATTTATGTCACTAATATTCTCTCGGACCCCGTAAAAATTGTGTACATACATGATGTCGTATAAATAACTTTTCTATGTTCGAAATTGAATTATTTAGTTTACGCAGAAATATCTTTAAGAAAAATTATCACGTTGATTGGATCGTGACTACCATACACTATCTTTTTTTTTTGCGGGGAAATGCATTTAAATGTATTTCGCCTCCCGGATGGGTTGGGAGGGGAATGTGGGACTGCTACTGTTTTTCTATCGTATATCGTATATCTAAGAAATCTGTTACTATTAAATAGGAAACTTAAATACACAGTTAAAAATTACTGGTACGGTTGTAGCCACAATCTCACCTTATGTTAGTGATATTATCGTCTAAGGCTCACTTAGCGTATCTAGGGACTTCCAGAAGTGCGAATTCCGGAATACATCTATACGTATTTGGCGGCAGACTTTCAACTTGAAGGTGGTAGCTAGAATAAATGTGTGCTCTGTCACTAGTCGCTGGCAACATTGGAGTTTGAAGTGTCACTGAGATACGTTTTAGTGGCTGTTGTGGGTGGATGGTAGCGTCTAGGAATGCCACGTCATGGGACGTGAGTTCGAATCTAACCACCTACAGAGCTTGAGCTTTCGGTAAAGGAAATTATCGTGAGGAAACTATAGCATGGCAGTAGGGCTTTTTCTGGCCATCATCTCATCTGATTTTAAGTGACGATACGACACAAGTTGGTTGACGCGCTAAACCTTTGGAGGAACTGGCTCTCAAGTGCAACTACCGGAACACACCTATTGGTATTTGGCGGCAGATTTTCAACTTGACGGTGGTAGCTAGCCAGGTGGGCATCAGAAAAAGCTCTACCACCATGCTATGGTTTTCTCACGATGTTTTCCTTCATCGAAAGCTCGAGCTCATTGTAGGTCCTTGGATTCGAACTAACGTCCCTTGACGCGAAGTCGTACACACTACCACTAAGCTATCATCGCTTTAATTTTATGAAGTTGAGTAGTTCTATTTGAGGTGCCATCTCCTACCAGAAGTCGGCTATCGTTAAAGTTATCTCGACCTTGAAAACTACTGCTCGGAACAGCTATCTTGTGATCAGATTGCACCGTGTCTGAAGATTTTTGAGCCAAGAAGATCGCCTTCTTCCGAGTGGTTGTTTCCCAGTGGATTTTTCCTTGTATGGTAAGTAGGGGCCAGTGTTTGCCATTGCGCATTATGTGCCCAAAGTATTTCACCTTACACTCTGAAGTTAGCTGGAAGTTAATAATCCTTTCAACGGGTTATATGATATTAAATTGTTTAACTTTAAAGCGTAAACATCGCAAACTCGCTGTTTTAACTATGAACATATATTTATAAGATTTATTTGTTTACAGTACGGTTCTTTGGTAAATTTATTTCTCGTGGTACAGTGAGGTCAATCAGTACTATGTTTTGGTAATAATAAGTGAATCCTGGCTAAAAATGGAAGCCCCAGAATACACTGGGATTTTATACGTGTCCATTAGAGTAAACCAGTCAAGTGCAGTAACCAAGATAGCTAACGGTTTACATTTAGATTTCTTGTTTGTAGTCAATCCTTTTCCAATAGAGGCTTGCAAGGCACCTGCGATTCCACTGGTGTTATGGGTTTCTATGGGTGGCGGTGTTCACTTACCATTAGGTGATATGTTTACTCGTTTGCCTCCTGTTCCATAAATCCTTTTTCTTTTTGGGTTCTAGCTACTGAAAGGCTTACAGCTTCACGTATAGTGTAGAGTATTCTGTCATGGTAGAGCGGCGCTAATAAACCCCCAGTCAAGATATTTACAAAGATATATCGAATCGGCTGAAAGGTTTCCGAGTTTGGTTTGGACGAATATCGCGCAATTTTTATATACAAAACAAGCTAGTTCCGCGACTTCGTTTGCGTAGAACTAAAAATAAAATTAATAATTTTTGTATTCCGACGACAAACTTATCCACTTTGCCTATACATATAATAAATCTGTAAAAAAAAGTCGTTGTGAAAATTTAAAATATTTCCAAAAATAATTTTTGTAATTTGTGTCGGTTTATCTGTTCGTCTGTCCACGCATCATTTAAAATGTAGAAAACCAATGTAGATAACTTTCATACCTGAAAATTGTATGCAACTTGGAGTATTACTTAGTTTTTCTTCCATCGCAATCAGTTCCCTCTATCAATTAGATTTTTACATAGTATAAAATAAAGTCGCTTCCGCTGTAAGTTCACTTAGATCTTTTAAACTATTCAACGGATTTTAATGCAGTTTTCAGCAACGAATAAAGTGATTCACGAGGATAATTTATATGTATAATACATATATATTATAGTACAAAAAAGGTGGAAAATTCAAAGATTTATTATGTGATACGAAGTCCGCCGGGTCAGATACTCTATATTAATATTATAAAGAGGAAAGATTTGTATTTTTTTTTATACTTAAGGTTTAGCGTTGTGGCCATAATCTCACCTGATCTTATGTGACGATAGGACCCAAGTTGATAGACACGCTAAACCTGTGGAGGAATTGGCTCTCAGTGCAGCTGCCGGATCACACCTATTGATATTTGGCGGCAGGTTTACAACTTGAGGGTGGTAGCTAGCCAGGCGGGTATTAAAAAAAGCTCTACCACCATACTATGGTTTCCTCGCGAAGTTTTCCTTCACCGTAAGCTCAAGCTCATTGTAAGTGCTTGGATTCGAATTCACGTCCCTTGACGCGAAGTAGTACACACTACCACTGAGCTATCATCGCTACATTTTTGCTCGTAACAAATAAACTCAAAAACTACTGGACCGATTTTAAGAATTATTTCACCATTATAACGCTAGGCTGCATAGACTATATATAATTTTTTATGTACGCGTAAATAAAATTTTAATTGTACGCGAACGGAGTCGCGGACACAGCTTGTGATATTAATATAGAGATACGTTCTTTCAAGTACTTCTTTTATAGAGCCGCGTTAAATATTTAAAACTGCAAGCGTTGAAGCATTATTTATACTTCCGAGCAGCGCTTCACTTTGACTGTGGTAAAGAAAACCTTGTGCTAAAAGTATATTCTATTTTTATGCGGTGAAAGCGGTAGGCTGTACCGAGAATCAGGTCAAGCGGTGTGTTTTTCTCCCTCAGCCATACCGCATGCACTATACGGGGGGGTTGCAGCGCTACGATGCGACCTAGAAAATTATTTGCTACGTACGTAATATACTAAACGTTTCCGTCGACTTCTTTCGCATTTTTCTAACCACGTACTCTTAAAGACTGTTTTAATGGCTTCTTACTATCGAGAAGACTACGTATGATAATTTTTTAATAATGGGTATAATCTTATTTCATGTTAAATGAATCTACAGTCCATGATACGCTGATTCTAGTAATACAACCGACGTTACTTATATGTGCTGTGTAACATTTTTTTTTCTCAAGTGCATCTGCCGGAACACACTTACTGGTATTTGGCGGCAGATTTTCAACTTGAGGGTGGTAGCTAGCCCGTCGGGCATCAGAAAAAGCCCTACCACGATGCTATGGTTTCCTCACGATGTTTTCCTTCACCGAAAGCTCAAGCTCATTGTAGGTGATCGGATTCGAACTCACGTCCCTTGACGCAAAGTCGTACACACTACCACTGAGCTATCGTCGCTTCAAATACATGTTTCATAGGTTTAATGATTTAATATCACGTGACCCAAGATGGTGTTTATACTATCGGAGCGCCTGGCTTTCAAGTACAAATACCAGGCACACCTATATGTATTTGTCGGCAGATTTTCGCATTAAGAGTGTTAGCTAACCAGGTGGGCACAAGAAAAAGCCCGACTCTCATGCTATGGATTTCATCACAATATTTTCTTTCACCGGAAGCTCTGGCTCTTTGCATGTATTCGAACTTATATTCATAGACGCGACGTGCGTACACACTACCAACTGAGTCATCATCGCTTCAAAATATCTATAGGTTTTTTTTATATAGTTAAGGTTTAGCGTTATGGCCATAATCTCACCTGATCTTAAGTGACGATACGGCCCTAGTTGGTAGGCAGGCTATACCTGTGGAGGAACTGGCTCTCAAGTGCAGCTGCTGGAACACACCTATTGATATTTGACCGCAGGTTTTTAACTTGAGGGTGGTTGCTACCCAGGCGGGCATTGGAAAAAGCCCTACCACCATGCTATGGTTTGCTCACGATGATCCTTCACCGAAAGCCCAAACTTATTGTAGGTGCTTGGATTCGAACTCACGTCTCTTGACGTGAAGTCGTACAGACTACCACTGAGCTATCATCGCTTCAACCTTACAACCTTGAAAATTTGACATGGATATGCTTATCATTGTGTAGACCGACACCAAGAAGGGGTTTTACGTTCACGACTGGCGGACAGAAAAAAACGTGAACGAAGTCAGGGGTACCAGCTAGTTTTATACTAGGTATAGATACGTATGAGATTAACGTATGCGGTCGACTGCCCTCGACGGTGAATGTGAAAGCCGACTAAAAATATATGTCCAAAACTAAAATACAGGGGCAATTCAAAGTTCAAAACCTCGTATAAATCGTCCCCTGGAACAACTTATGTTGATGCCGCAGATTTTATGTACAGACACGGACAAGTTAAGAGTCCTTACCGCGAACGTATTACAATTCATAGGAAGTAGCGTTTTAGTATTTTCAGAATTTTGAAGCGATGGTAGCGTCTTGGAACGACGCGTCATGTGACGTTAGTTCATATCCAACCACCTACAATGAGCTTGAGTGAAGGAAAATATCGTGAGGAAGCTATAGCATGGTGGCAGGGCCTTTTTCTAATGGCTGTCTGGCTAGCTAAAACCCTTAAATTCAAAATTCTGCCGCCAAATACCATTAGGTGTGTTCCGGCAGTGGCACTTGAAAGCCAGTCTCTTCAATAAAAGCCAGTAATGGATCTGCGATTCCCCTGGACTAGTGAGCGTCCACGGGCGACAGTGATAACTTATCATTATATGACACAGTCACTCAATTGCCCACTAGTCCATTAAAAATATATATATATAAATAGATAGATTAGATGACATACATCCAGGAATCAAGTAAAGCGGTAGCATCTGCATTAGACTGGGTTTCGACCACCATAGATAGTGTGTTAAATTTGTCATAATGACTCTTGCCTTGTAATAGTTAAGGCTCATCCACAGCATATTAGTTACCAGAAGAATAGCATGAAAATTATGACTGCGAATTTCTAATTTGTTAAAAAATACGCAAGGGCTACACAAAAGGGAGACGTGAATAACGAAAATTGTGTATTAGATATACACACAACGTACACTTTTTCCATTTCTTTACATTAGTTTTTCAATTTTTTATACTTTATAGGCTAAGCGGTATGGACACAATCTCACCTGATGTTAAGCAACGATATGTCAAAATACGGTGGTCACGCTGAACCTAGTGAAAGGACTGGCTCTTAAATGCAACTGTTGGAACACACCTGTAAGTATTTCTCGGTAGATTTTCAACTTGAAGGTGTAGTTAACCAGTCAGGCATTGGAAAAAGCCACACTACCATTCTATGGATTCGTCACGATGTTAGCCATCACCGAAAGCTAAATGCATTAGCAAAGGTCATTACAGGAATCGAACATGTATTGTATGTATGTAATGAAATCCAGTCTAGTCCAATTATTGAATTGCTGCAAATAGGGAAATGTATTTGTACATACTCTCCTAGCCCGGGGGAACTGAGTTGGTTAAATGTTACTGACCCAGCTGAAAGCATCGGAAATACCCATTAAAACCTCATGCCAGTCTATCGGCTTACTGGGGACGTGGCGACGTGGGTTCAAATTGATAATTACCGCGTCGCCATGGCAACCGGCCCGGCCTGATGGCTTAAAAAAAAGTTTACGCCTCTTACTTGTGTCGTATCGTATAGTTGTGGAACTGGCTTCCTGTTACCGTGTTCCTTCCAACTAAGCAGTACAGTATGAGAGGACAGCACTGAGTGCCAGTGAATATTGGCTCATTTTCAAACGCCACCGATTGAAATTGTACTGTACATATCATCAGGTTCATCATTATCTTCTAATCCTGTTGTCATGTTTTTTGTAATCAGCGCAGTAAGTTTTCTTCTTCCATAAAACTCAATCCGCCATCATCTCTTCAACCACTCACTTTTTTCATCTTATTCCTTACACACTCTATCCATCTTTTCTTTGGTATTCCACCTCCTTTTCCCATAGCATTATCATAAATACTCTCTAATTAATGATCACGACATAATAAATTACATTAAAATGATAAGACGGTACATGAATCTACACCGTAGAAGGAATAAAGCAGTGCTTTGACGTTAAAACTTAGTATCAAATCCATAAAAGACGGCTGGTCTAGTACAAAGACATTTCACTGACAAAACGAACATAATAAATGATAGTTTAAAAAAAAAAAAATACGCTTTTATAGAAAATCCAACTAAAAAATAGAAAATAAATTTGAATTAAAAATAGTGTAAGAAAAAATGATTTTACTGTAAAAAAAGCGTGGGGTGCATAGTATCAATAGTTATAAATATTTTATGAACAGATATGAGTAGAAGGGTTAATTTGATCATATTCTGAAAAGCACCCCACGCTTTTTTTACAGTAAAATCATTTTTTCTTACACTATTTTAATTCAATTTTATTAAAATTTATGTTCTATTTTTTAGTTGGATTTTCTATAAAAGCGTATTTAAAAAAAAATATTATTTATTTTTCATTGTTTAGTGTCTATTTAGCAGTAGCTTTATGATATTTACATCTCTATTAGCTATTGCATAGAAGAGCGATGTTTCACCTTGACGATCTCTGCAATTGTCATATGCTAAAATCTCTAATCCTGATTATCCTAGTAAGGGTAACGGATCAAACTGTTTAAAATATTGAATTGTCGTCGGTCCTTAATAAGTATGCCAAATTTCGAGTTAATCCGACGTTTTGAAGGGGGTCAAAATCAAAGATTCCGTTACATACTAACATACGTATGAAGCTAATAAAAACGTATTAATAACCCGCTACCACTTATGATTTACGCCGTAAGCATAAAAACGTTTCGGTTTAGTTTTGCGGTCAAAGATTTCTCGTTCTCATTTATATGTCCGGTTGTTCGTTTTGTATTGCTCTACGGCGCTACCCTACAAGTGTATAGCTGGATCATTTTTACGAGAATTGAATCCGTACGTTCGCGTTTTCCGAGTAAACTAACAGAACACACTCTGGCAAACATTGGCTTTAGATTTTCCACCGACTCCGACGGTCAAAGGGATTAACTTTTAAAACCGGTGTAGTTGTGCTGACATTTTCTCTCTGCTGTCGACAGATTTTTAGATTATATTTTAAATAGTGGAGTTTACTCTGTATGAATAGATTTTTCAACTAAGGTTTCCGGTATGGAAATTTTATAAATGAAATCGATTGCAGCACTAACTTAAAAGTAAGACATTTTTCTACGCACCTTTCACTTTGGCAGTCGTTAAATCGTCCTGCCTCGTAGAATCTAAAGAAGAAATTGAGAACGTGTAATGTGTTCTATCTCATTCTTTCGCCGTCTGAATCCTACACATTTACATGTGGACTCGCTTTTTCGTTTCATTGACTTCGAAATCACAAAAGCTCTAAAGAAATTTCACTTCAACTTCAAAAAAAAAATTACTACTTCCTACTGAGGTTAAGCAAAAAAAAAAAAAACAATGTTCCGCTCTAATCAACACATAAATCACCTAGAGCCAACCGTGAGCATAATCTCAATAAATACTGATTTAGTTACACGTAAATACAATATATCTCACCTGAATCTGCTACAGGGGGAACAACAAAGTTTTATAAGATATTACGTGAACAACACAGATATAATCCCGGAAAACTTTGTTGTACTCCTGTTTATTTGTAATGCAATCAACGAATCGTGTTCGATAACTTTGTGCTCTAAATAACATTCTTACTATGTACTATACTTAATATACTATAACATATTTTTCGTTTTTTTATTGCTAAGGTTTAGCGTTATGGCAATACTATCACCTGATCCTAAGTGAAGATACCACCCAAGTTGGTAGACACGCTAAACCTACGGAAATGCAACTGCAGGAACACACCTATTGGTATTTGATGCCAGATTTTTGACTTTACGAAAGTTTGTTTCTTTGTTACGCTTTCATATACCTAAACAGCTGAATCGATTATGATCAATTTTGGTATAGATATAAATGGAGCCTTGGAGACGGTGATAGGCTAATTTTTCTCAAGAAAAACCTATCGAAAGTGGGGTAAAAAGAAGAATAAACTTTGTATAAAACATTTTATAACGTCGTCCAATTTGCGAAAATCATATGAACGTGAGAGAAGCCGCGGGCAAAACCCTAATCTTCTATATAGATAACCGGATACCCTAAGCACCGCGTGTGTTCGTAAATTCGAAGTCTATGCCGTGAAAGGAATATCTATGCCAAATTTCAAGTCAAAAGATCGGGTAGTTTTGTAGATATCGTGATTAGTCTGTGACGTGTGTCGAAGCGATGGTGGCTCAAGGGGCGTGAGTTCGAATCGCTACACACTATAGCATGGCGGTAGTGCTTTTTGTAAGGTCAGCCTGCTTAACTACCTACCTTCAATTGCAAATCTGTAAATAAGTTTGTTCCGGCAGTTGTCCGTCCGAGTGGAGCGGGCTGTTGGCAAATTATAAAACGTAAAATATTTTCATTGTATCATTGGAAATACATTGTTATTTATACGGAAGCTGGATATGGTTGTTTCAAAGGGTAACCGGCGGTAGTTGGTTATACATGGATGCCTCACCACGAGATGTCAGTTTGAAATGTACTGGCCGGATTAACAAGGGAGACCGTCCCTAACCGTGTCAGAATTCTGACAGGGTGCGAGCATTGTTAGCATTCTACAAATAAACGCGGATGGAACTTTAGATATCTCAAAATTATCTTAAGTTATCGAATGTTATAAGCAATCTTTATATGGAGACATGGTCCTTGGCCTACTTACTATTTCTTTCTAATATTTTGTATTTTTGTGATGTATTGTTATAGTAGTATAGCATAACTGTATCATTTATACTGAAAAAAACAAGAATAAATAAAATAATGAAAGAATGAAAGAATGAAAGAATGAAAGAATGAAAGACTGAAAGAATGAACGAATGAACGAATGAACGAATGGAAGAATGAAAGAATGAAACAATGAAAGAATGAAATAATGAAACAATGAAAGAACGAAAGAATGAAAGAATGAAAAAAAAACAAACAATAATTTTTATTTTTCCAGTGATTTTGTTTGTTTCTTACGCTTTCATGTCTAAACCACTAAATTAATTATGATACATTTTGATATAGAGACGATGACAGCCTGGTAACGGTGATAGGGTACTTTGCCTCGGGAATAATCTATTAGAATTTGGACATAGTGAGGGACAAACTTTGTACGAAATTTTTATTGCATAATTCGATTACTTCGCTATAGGTAAAGGCCAGTAAACTATAAAAAACTACATATACAGACATCCAAAACCTTTATACGTATAAATTACAAGCATAAAAACAACAGAATATTGGAAGTGAAATCGAAATAATTTGATAGAACGCGCCGACGGTTCAATTCATCATTCTTCCTTTATTTACCGTGCGAATACATTATGTTAAACAAACTAAATCCAGTGATTCTATTCTCATAGTAAATCATAAATGGATTGGACGTTATTCAAACGCTAAAGTGATTGATATAACCCCAACGAGTTTATTCATAGTTCTGCGGTGTTGTGTTTCGATAGCTTAATGTTGCGTTATTTTGGATATTATGAGTAATTGCAACCTATTGTTTATATGTTGTACATATAATAAATTAATATTCGGCAATAGCTTTGTATTGGATATGTATATTCCGAAAATTATAAATGCGGTGGAGTTTATTTTTTATGTATATAGGTTTAGCGGTATGGTCCCAATCTATGCTTTCTGAATGCTTTATGGTTTTCATAATAATCATCAGCTTCATGATATTCATGCAGATGAGATAGGATTGGGTAACTCAGATGGTACACGATATACCCCTTACACCCTAAAAACTATATATTTTGTTGAATATAGAAAAGTTTTCCGGAAGAAGCGTTTGCTGAGCCTTAATTTGTTTTCTCTAAAGCTACCTAAATTATAGCAAAAGAGAAAAGGTATCTAAGCAGGCCAGCATGACAGCGGTGACTGATTGTGATATTTGGATCGTTGTCAGTCACAGCTGATCTGAATTGTAAAAAAAAACCTGTAATTCGTCTAAACAAAGTTCACAGCCAACAATATGTAATATAAAAGTCTTGCATTATCTTCAGTACTTATTTTAATATGGGATCGACCGTAGCCACAAATCAGACCTTTTCGAAAGCGGATAAAAACCAAATAACCCTCAGTAAGTACTCGACTCTCAAGCATAAGTAAACGTAACAAAACAGAATTCCGATTTCAATGTTCCCAAGAAATCTACATACAGGAGTAGAAATAGATTTCACCTCACACCAACATTTGTTCCCTTACTCAGACTCCATTGAAATCTTATTTACGCGAGACGATCTGACAATCCTTATAAAATGTCTATGTCACGTTCACTCGCAACACGAGACCCAATATCAGCTTTATGGCTCTTGTAATAAATTCGATATCCATCTGTTGTTTCGTGGAAGGAAAAACTATTGGCAGCGAGCCACGTAGCTGCTTTATTGGCGGGGACACTCACTATTTTGGGATCTTTTTACCGTGAGATAAGTTCACACTACAAGGTCGGGGTGGTGAGGTCGATAGTCGGGCGAATTTCTCGCCGAGCCCATGCAAAATTACAACACTCTAGTCTTGTAACTAAAACACTTATCTGGACAACGAGGTAGCGCGTCAAGCCAAGTTCAAACTACCAAAACTGGCAGCACCGTATGTAATATTACACGAACCAATTGGAACCACTTTTAACACTCACATAATTCATAAACTATTTCACATAAACATGCCAGAATTGGCTCATATATTAAGGCTTGCGGGATGCATATGGGTACCAAATCCCATCGACACACCTCAAACAGTAATTTATATATTAACGTCCAAATCTCGTAACTTTTATCACTTACGTACAGAGCAAAGCTCTAACTCAGTTCCAGGTGACCTAGAAAGTTCAAATTGGGCACCCAAGTAGGTAGTTGGGTGAATACAAAGGGGTAAATTAGAAAATTAATTAGAAACTACATTTTTTAATTAATACATTATTCCGAATATGTTTAAACGAGATGCAAAGAATCGTGCCCATAAAACATGTATTTGAAGGTTACTATTCACTTGGACTAGCCCAACTGATGCATTACCTTAATTCTACAGAATATTGTGTACCCTTGGTGGATTCAATTTTTGGAGGTCCCTAAGGAAAGAGCGCTTACAATTGGAAACATCCTTATGATTCACATGGCATTAATTTTAAAATTAATTAGCTTCTCCAGACCACATGTTATAGTTTTTGCCATCTAAGTTGTACAATAGAATTTAACTTCAGTGGCGATAACTTTACATTTTCACCTTTCGAAACGTATCATAATTATTTCATACATACTAATTATATACGCGAAATCATCAATTATTGAATATTTTTAATTATAGTATAGAATAAAACTAATTAATATTTAACAATAAGAAAATTAACCATGTGTAGTATTAGACCGTATGTTATTGTATGGTCCAATAATTTTTTAGCACATTAATACCCGTGAGAGGTAAACTCGAGCTTATGTTTGAAGTTAAGATATATTAACTTGCACTTAAACGGTAAATAACTTAATTTACCACAAGTATCTTTTTAATGTACTTTCCCAGAGGATTTCTCGTGTTTTATGGGATAAAACATATCGCATATGTTAATCTATATTATTATTCGTCACTGTGCTAAAAACAAGCAAACTCTGTTGAGTTCATATAGTTATATATTTATATGGAATATGATGGATGGTAAGTGATCACCGCCGCCCATGGACTCCCACAACTCCAGAAGAATCGCAGGTGCATTTCCGGAACACACCAATTAGTATTTAGCGGCTGATTTTCAACTTGAGGATGGTAGCTAGGCACGTGGGCATTAGAAAAATTCCTACCACCATGCTATGCTTTCCTCACGATGTTTTCGTTCACTCAAGCTCATTGTAGGTGGTTGGATTCGAACTCACGTCCCAAGACGTGGCGTTCCTACACACTACCACTGAGCTGTCATCGCTTATAGATAAATATTCAAAATATAATGTTTTTGACCTTAAATTGTATTCGTATAATCTACGGTTATCATTTTCATAAAACATCGAATACACACACATTCGACTCTAATCACGTTTTATACGTTTTTTTAATATAAATATATACATAACTAAAATCATTTGTGTTTGTTTATATTTCCCTGATCGCTTTTTAAACACCGGCCGGATAATACAAATGCTCGAATAATAACAAATAATGACTCTAGGAAAATAAACTAACGTTGGGTTTGGATAATTTATGGTATAATTTTTGAGAATGATATACACACTAATGACTGTGATAATAAGTTTGTACATTTATAGAAGGTGCTTGCAACACTTGTTGAGGAAATGCGAACGGAACCGAACTCAACGGACAGCGATCGTAAAATGCTTAGGACTGAATTTAATGGACCAGGACATGTTCCATGGAATCTTGGTTTCACCTGCAAGTGATGAAGCCAAGATTTTATGGAATTTTGTGATTACATCTAAGTAGTTCTAGAACATATTTGATTTTAATTATATTTTGCAGATAGTATAAGGTCTGGGAACGATGGGACTGACATGTCCTTTTTGGAGCGAAGTCCCTAAAATAAAGACATAAAAAAAAATCCTTTGATGAAGTGTCTAACGTTAACAATTATCTCTCATATTAAATCGCTACAAGGATTTTTAGCAGGTTTCTATCACTACTTGTAACCCAATGATTAATATTCAAATAAAAACATCATTAAAAATTTGAGGAAACTTTGTAGAAGTGAAGAAAAACTTTCATTAAAACTTATCAGTGTCTACCAAAGACTAAGAAAATCGGTTGAGAACATATAATATGCGATGATAGCTCCGTTGGTAGTGTGTACGAACGCCGCGTCATGGAACGCGAGTTCGAATCCAAACACCTACAATGAGCTTGAGTTTTCGGTAAAGGAAAACATCGTGAGGAAAGCACAGCATGGCGGTAGGGCTTTTTCTAATGCCCGCCTGGCTAGCTACCACCCTCAAGTTGAAAATCTACCGCCAAATACCAAGTGTCCATAGACGATGGTAATCACTTACCATCAGGATACACGCTTGCTGGTTGGTCCCCTATTACAAAAAAAAAATACATCATATATATGAAATTTACATTAGTTTAATATGTTTGTATATAATTAATTATAATAAGTTTATAAAATCAACTCTATGCATGTATTGTTTAATGTATAAAATTATGTATAGAATAAACATACTCATAGTATGTTGGTTACCCATTAAGTTAATTTGTACAAGCATTTTCTTGTAATGGCCACCCGCGACACATAGTTTTCCTAGTGTGAGGACCACGATTTATAGAACATGTAAAACTTATATTTAAATTATATATTTAAACCTTTTTTGTCTTTATTTAGTTGTCAAATAAATTTATGTTGTCACTTTATATTGTAACGTTAAGTTTGAATCATAGATAATAACTTGGGACATATTTTATCAAGGGGAGTGGAGAGACTCGTCGTGGACAAGCACCGTTAAATAGTAAATGTAGTGAAGATACTGTCAGAGACCAGAGACAGCCTTCACATTTCTCCTGCATCAAGGGTAGTCCAAGAAAATGCACCCACTTTTTCATCTCTAAAATTTGGACCGTTGACATCCGTTGGATATACATGCTGAACGTAATGCAACAAAACCCCGACAGTGTGTCCCTGCATTATTTCCTTACTGCTAATGATTAGGAAACCGCTTTCGTATGACTTCTAGGTGCTTGACCAGTCAATAATAGACCGCGATTTCGTTCTCTTTGTCATCACCGAAATTCCTTTGACAGACCCCAAACAGTAACATTGAACACACGGACTACGTATGGTCTGCGCCTAGGACGGTTGTATTTCCGCATAATGAAGGTCTTACCCTGGCCGCTCATTACAGGTCCAACAAAGTTGGCATGAGATTAAACGGGACACGCTTAAGTTTGCCACTATATTGGATGTTATATATGACGTGTGGTAAAACAAAATTAGCGCGCTCTACCATCAAGCAATAAACATATTCAAATAATACAAATAACAAAAATAAATAGCTGTTCTTTTTTTTAATATAATCACAAATTCGAAGCGTCTTCATAACCTCGTTATTTATGATGCAAGAGTGTGTGAAATTATTCAAGCGCATTATTTTCGTCGGCTCTATAATATAATGTCACGGAGATTTATGAATCTCGAAATGATATTTTACAAGATACAAGGATGTGTTTAAGTTTATGGGCCTGTCATTCTTTTAAAATTACACAACAAGAGGATGTATTTCCTAGCTATTAATGCTGTCTTTTTTTATATAGCTAAGGCTTAGCGTTATGGCCATAATCTCACCTGATCTTAAGTGGCGATATGGCCCAAGTTGGTAGACACGCTAAACCTGTGCAGGAACTGGGTCTCAAGTGCAGCTGCCGGAACACACCTACTGGTATTTGGCGGCAGATTTTCAACTTGAGGGTGGTGGCTAGCCTGGCGGACATCAGAGAAAGCTCTATCACCATGATTTAACTAAACACTAATATTTAGGACAGGATGAAGCGACAATAGCTCAGTTGTTAGTATGTACTGAGGCAATAAATATGTGTGTTCGAATCGATCTGTAAAGAGCTTGAGTTTTCGGTGAAGGAAAACAAGATGGTGAAACCATAGCTTGTTGTAAGGCTTTTTCTAAAGCTCGTTGGACTAGCTACCGCACTCAAGTTGAAAATTTACTAGGATTAGCACGTACAGCATCATCACTTAACATTCAGCGAGATTGTAGTATAATAAGTATTTTTCAAGAATTTTCATACAGAAATGTATCTACTTAGCAAGTTTTTTTTTCTTGCAATTTTCACGAAAGCTATCGGTCTATCTAATAAAATATTATTGATGCTTGTAACAGCAAAGGTATCACATGCACCTTGTCGACCTTTTGAAATGAATTCTACATTTGAAGTTTTCATAAAAGTGCCAATAGATTCTAAGTTGAGTTTATGGATTTCTTAACGTTTTTTATGGGTACGCTTTAACGTTTATCTCTTGACTCGACTACAGCTCGCGTAGTGTCATAACATTTGATAGAAAAGCGATCGAAGTGTAATACGGAGTAGAAACTATCGTTTGCGTGTAATAAAAATAAGAATAAGAACAAAATGTTAAGGAAAATGGGTTATAGAACATAATAATTATGTCCGACGTAATCCTTGATTTAGAGATCATAAGACGTTGTTTTTGAATGGGAAATTTTAGAGTTTTCACTTTTCGCACATGTGGAAATAGGAAGCACAATTTGTTTCTTAATGTTTACAGCTCTTTTTTATGGAATAGGAAGCAATCGAGCAAGCGTTTCATCTGATTATAAGTAATCACCGCTATAGACACCCACAACTCCAAGGAAATCGTAGGTGCCATGCCTGCTTTTATTGGAGGAACTGGTTCTCAAGTGCAACTGCCGGAGCACACTTACTGGTATTTAGCGGCAAATTTTCAACTTGAGGGTGGTAGTTAGTTAGGCGTGCATTAGAAAAAGGCTTACCACCATGCTATGGCTTCCTCATGATATTTCCCTTCAGCGAATGCTCAAGTTCAATGTAGGTCGTTGGATTCGAACTCACGTCCCAACATGCAGCGTTCCTATACACTATAACTTGTAAAATTGTAAAAAAAAACTAGTTCGAACCTAAACGTTGAAAATATAATTTATAAGATAAACACAATATTTATTAAACCCATTATGCTTAAATATTGTAACGCGCAATACAGAATTGTAACGAACTAAATTGTAGACAACCGGACGTTAAAACATCTGCCAAAACACACCAATAAGGGTTGCGAAACAGATTTTCAACTTAAGAAGGGTTTCCAAAGCTTCATTGTAATGCGTACTATATTTTCTTATCGACGTTTTCTGTGCTAAAAACAAAGGCTAATTGAATTTATTTAAAACAAAATCCTACACACCATATATTCGTTACTACCTCCGACATTTGTACTGACACGCTGTCAGGCCTAGATCGAGAAAATAATTAACAGGTTTCTGTAATTGACAGGTCTTTGTAAATCACAAATCGTCTCAGGGAAAGTACTAAAATAGAAAACATTCCGCGAAGTGATGCGAATGTTTCGTTTCTTTTTTTTTTTTTTAACAACATTGGCAGAAGTGTTAATTAGCTAGAAATATAATATTAACTAATATTATAAATAAGCTTAGACGTTTGTTATGCTTTGTAGACACGTTGTTAGGGATATAGAACGGTATGACATGATCACTGAACACATTATACTGCGTTTGAGTGTTGCGTTACTGTATGAAGTTCTTATATAGCACTGGTTAATATCAGATGCAATTATTATGTCAAGAATACCAATCGTACTGAATTCTAAATTCGAGAGTGTGCTTATTTGTTTTGTTACACTTTCACCCCTAAACCGCCGAATCGATTATGATGAATTTTGTATAGAGATATATGGGTTCCTGGAGCCGGTGATAGATTACTATTTCTCGAGAAAAATTTATTAGAAGTGGGATAAGTAGAGTGCCAGACTTTATATGAAACTTTTTATTATTAGAGGTCGGGTAAGGAGAGTGCCAGACTTTATATGAAACTTTTTATTATTAGAGGTGGGGTAAGGAGAGTGCCAAACTTTATATAAAACTTTTTATTATTAGAGGTGGGGTAAGGAGAGTGCCAAACTTTACATGAAACTTTTTATTGTGTCATCCAATTTCTTTGACGAAATCGATATTAACGCGAATGAAGCGGCAGGAAGGAACTAGGGATTAATATTTGAAATAAGACCACAATAATTATCGAATATAGTTGTTAATGTGGAGAATTTATTTTTATTATTTATATTATTAAAAATCTCGATAAAGCTAAACCTTTTTTATCGCAGGGAAGGACACGTTCTTATTTACAACTTTAATAATCGCTAATCACAGAAACCGTGTCTGCGATTACAACATAAATTAACATTTTTTTTTTCTTTGCTTCAACTTTTTTTTATATATTTTAGGTTTAGAGTCATGACCATAACCTCACGTAATCTTAAGTGACGATGCGGCCCAAGTAAGGAGACAAGCCAAACCTGTGGAGTAACTGGCTCTCAAGTGCAACTGCCGGAACATACCTATTGGTATTTGGCGGCAGATTTTTAACTTGAGGTTGGTAGCTAACCAAGCGGGCCTCAGAAAAAGCCATACCACTATGCTATTATTTCCTCACAATGTTTTCCTTCATCAGCTAGTTAATATAAAAATGAATAAACGATATATGCTTTAAGCCACGCGATAGAAGTTACACCTTCATCAAAGCGATGTTAATAATTCTAAATACAAGTATCACGTATTATATAAAACTTATTGGCACAACACATACCGTGTTTTTGTCCATCAATGCGATAGGTCCGTCATGGTCATTCACACATTCACACGACAGTGATGTCGAACTCTTGAGGAAAAACCGATAAGGCGTTACAAGCCGACCTCCAACCTCCGTCCACCAAATACTTGCTGTTTGCGGCCGAGTGATCCTCTCCTGGATCGGTCTCCTCAACCATGAGCGCAATTATCATCAAGATGCTGCCTAAATCACCAGCCAAAGATATAAAGGCCATTATATAATTAGCACTGCAATTAATTCTCAAGATAAGTGAAGCAAATATTTAAATACTGGACCGGGTTTACCACTCAACAATCATCACATATGTGAAGTCTTTTATACACCATGCTTAGGATAAACCAATACCTGTTTCGATGGTAATAATAAAATTAACAACTTTTTAACTTCCAGTCGATGACATAATTTTTTTTTAATATCAACGCTGAACACGTACAAGCTTCCGTCCGATATGTGGGTGACAATGTTAATGTCGCTACGTTATATTTATAGATACGAATGTGAAACATTAATATGAGCTTTGTAGATAATTTTATTTATGCTCGCAGAACGAGCAGCCGTGGGCGGACTGGCGCTTGTGGTTTTTGAATTATACGGTGCCGATTCTTGGGTCTTTTCTGACGTTTTTAATGACACCACTTGAGCTGCGAATCGATTTGGACTTGATTAGAGAATTAAGAGCGAAATGTCAAAATTGCGTCATTTTCTTACGCGATTATGATAGGATATAATGTTTAATACTTGATTATTTACTATAATACTGTTTTTCTTACGTACCGTGATCTGCAACGGGCGCCAGCTGAAAATCATCCTTTTTCAGCGTATGCTGAACTGGGCACCTGTTCGTAATGCCCCTATGTATTTTTTATCAACTTCCGTATATTTTGTGTACGTATATGTTGTTATATTGTGTGTCCATTAGGAATAAATGATTGCTTAATTATAATATAAAAATTACATACGGGTCTAAAATGCGATTTACTTTTTAATAATTGCTTGACGTTTCGGTCTGTACACAGGCCGTGGTCACGAGCTGACTGAAGTGTTGTGGTGTCTTCGTTAGGAAGGTAGTCTGTAGTAACTACCCTCATTTGCTCACTATCACTAATAGCGATGATAGCTCAGTAGGTGGTAGTATGTCCGACTTCGCGTCAAGGGACGTGAGTTCGAATCATATATAGCCATATGGTCATCTGTCACTTTGCTGGGGCAAAGCGGGTTCGACCTCGCAATCAACGCGTCGCCCCCGCGACTGGCACAGCCTGATGGTAAGCCGGGCCTCTACCCCAGCAGCTTGGCGAGCTGCCCTTTCAGATGCCCGCAGAGCTGTATATCATAGCTAAAATTATAAATACTAATGTAAGTTTGTTTTTTACATCCGATACTGAGTGATGAATTATACTCTACATATTTTAATGAGTTATGGATTCAAATTCAAAATCAAGTGGTTTTCGTTAATCTCTTTGATGTCGATTGAATCTATTTGGCTATGAAGCGATAATAGCTCTGTTGCTAGTATCTACGCTACTCACACCGTGTCAATGAAAGTCAGTTCGAATCCCTGCATAAACCTCAGCTTTCGGTGAGAGTAAACATCATGGAAAACATCAAGTCCAGGCTTTTTCTAAGGCCTACCTGGCTAGCTACAACCATATAGTTGATTATCTCCAGGTATATACTGGCTGTTGCACTTGGGATTCAGTCCCTCTACTAAGCTTAGCGTGTCCCACAGCTTGGGCCACGTGGTCACTTAACAACATGGCCATAACGCTAAAGCTATAAAGTATATAAAAAACAACCTTCAAGTATATTATTTATAACGCGAAAACTGTTCAGATTTCGAGGCGGCCCAGTAGAGAAGTGTCGTCTTCGTTACTCCTATAAATCTTTTTTTTTTAATATCTCCGTATGACAGGCGACAGAATTCTATGCGGTAACTTGGAATCGTTCCAACGTATTATATCTGAAATAGACTGGCATGGGTTTTGGTTAATTATAATAATAAAATAGAAAAAAATAATAATAAAATACTTCGCTGATTGACGACCTCTTTAGCTGTTTCTTTTTTATGCACACGCAAAAGATTATTCTTGGATATATTTCGATATCGTCTCGCTTTAGTTTCAACATAACTGTCATTATTGAAAGTAGTGAAATTCCTTTGAAACAACAAAATGCTAGACACATTTAGAGTGATTAACTGACCGAAATGAAAATATAAACAAAATAGAAAAAATAAATAAAATACTTCGCTGATTGACGACCTCTTTAGCTGTTTCTTTTTTATGCACACGCAAAAGATTATTTTTGGATATATTTCGATATCGTCTCGCTTTAGTTTCAACATAACTGTCATTATTGAAAGTAGTGAAATTCCTGTGAAACAACAAAATGCTAGACACATTTAGAGTGATTAACTGACCGAAATGAAAATATAAACAAAATAGAAAAAATAAATAAAATACTTCGCTGATTGACGACCTCTTTAGCTGTTTCTTTTTTATGCACACGCAAAAGATTATTCTTGGATATATTTCGATATCGTCTCGCTTTAGTTTCAACATAACTGTCATTATTGAAAGTAGTGAAATTCCTGTGAAACAACAGAATGCTTCACACATTTAGAGTGATTAACTGACCGAAATGAAAATATAAACAAAATAGACGTATCGAATTGGGACAATCATGTCATAACACAGGGCGAGAGAGCCCAAGCTGTCAAACATTAAATAGGGACACACCTTTCCAAATTTGAAAAGATCGTTTTACAAGATCCGATAAAAACGATTACATCGTAAGGCTTTTGTTTCAGTTATCGTAAGAAGTTTCCTGCTTCGGATTTAAAAAGAACATATTCGGCAACGGTAGGGAAAGTTTCGTACAAAGCTCAATTTTGCAGTTAGCGCTGGCTTAAATCAGGTTTGTTGTAGTTTAAAAATCTCCCAGTTACCGAATTTCAATGTATTTTAAATTCGTGTTCCTTACAGTCTATTATTAACATTATCTGACCGTTAATTATGGATGGAAAATTATGTCATCCATAATTAGATATTCGAATGTATATTTGTTTGTTCTGTGTGTACACTTTGAGTAGTGAACCAATGGTCATAGGATTTTCCATGTACATTGTTAGAGATACAGTGGGAGAAATACGGCATCTCTCATTCTCGAAAATGTCCTTTATCCGAGTGTACAACAATTACTTTTAAATTGACAAAGTCCTCAGGAAACTCGTGGGCAAAAAGTAGGAAATAAAACGTAGATTTTTTTTTTTTATTGTTAAGTGACGAAGTGGCGAAGATGCTGAACACGCTAAGATAAAGGAAGTACCACTTAAGCGCAGCTGTCGGAACACACCTACAGGTAACCATCTACCACCGTGCTATGGTTCAACCATGATGTTTCCTTCACCAAGGCTTAAGCTCTTTACAGGTGATTCGAATTCGCGTCCCATGACGCAGCGTCCGTACACGCTACCAGCTGAGCTACCATCATTTCAAGCTGTCGACGACGACCTCTAACGAATTGCTTGACACTCGATTTTCTCCGTTAGTTTTGGATCGTACTATACTTATCATCAGTCAATGAACAATGTAACTTACCAAGTATAGAACGTATACAAAACATTAATATTATAATTAGGATACACTAGTTTTTGCATGCGGCACGGCCCGTGGTAAACTAGATTTCGTCGAACTATGTTTTGAAGTGATGACATCTTGACGCGTTGAGCAGTTTTTGGGTGAACAAAAGTCATGGAACTCGCGTCATCGACACCGAACGCTTTTCACGAGCTATATGCGTTATTAGTATATATATATATTTTTTAACTTAAGGGTTAGCGTTGTGGCCATGATCTCACCTGATCTTAAGTGACGATACGGCCCAAGCTGGTAGACACGCTAACCTGAGGAGGGACTGGCTCTCAAGTGCTACTGCCAGAACACACCTATTGGTATTTGGCGGCAAATTTTCAACTTGAGGGTGGTAGCTAGCCAGGCGGACATCAGAAAAAGCCCTATCACGGTGCTATGGCTTCTTCACGATGTTTTCCTTCACCGAAAACTCAAGTTTATTGTAGGAGGTTGGATTCGAACTCACGTCCCTTGACGCAAAGCCGTACACACTACCACTGAGCTATCATCGTTTCAAATTTAAATTTATTAGTCGTTCAAATTGAGAAAATTACACACACACGTGTAATATTATGCAAATGCTGATGAAATAGAAAACTGAAACGAATTATCATCATACTAATATTATCAATGCGAAAGTGAATTTGTTTGTTTGTTACATGTAAACTGCTGAATCGATTATAATGAGTTTCGGTATGGAGATAGATGTTACCATGGAGACGGTGAAATTCTACTTTTTCTCTCCAAAATGTAATTGGAAAGGGCATAAAGAAAGGGATAAACTTTGTATGAAACTTTTTATTGCGTCATCCAAGTCGTTTGAGAAAATCAGTGGTAACGCGCACCTAATGTAACACAACAAATATAATTAAATGGTAATGTCCTAAGTAAAATATTGTATGAAATAACAGTAATTATACAATAATTAACAGACTAGTCCTTGTTATGTTTGAGAAAATTACAATACATATGAAAATGGTAATGGAATAGAAAAACAAGGCACCCAATGTTTTTCCTGTACCTACCCTCGACAACAGGAATGCAAATTTTCATAAAGATCAGTTGAGTAGTTACGGTGCGAAAGCGTAACAAACGCACATTCCCAGTTATAATATTATTAGTAGCGGTGATATATTAATATGTCTACGTGATATTAATTAATACATTGCGTATATACACACACACAGTCGCAGCGTATATCCAACAACGATTAAGCACCATATATAGAAACAATACTCAATTAGTTATGCGTCGTTTGCCACTGTGTATTGTCGCCGGGTTATTCATTTATACATTAACCGGTAATGAACACCGTGCTCTATTGTTGCATTATAATGGATTCGAATACACACTGATGCTTTATTTGGAAAACATTTTGGTATTACAATAGTTTGTTATTAAAAGTGGGCTCATAAGCCCTTCTAAATCGTGGGCATTGAATCTGACTGGATCATTTTAGTGCTAACGTAGGAGAAGCATTATAAAACACTAGAGGTTTTTTGGGCTTCGACTTCCAGACTGGATTTTTTTTGCAGAACATCAAAACGCATAGTATCAATTGATCTTACTATACCATGGTAAACATATATACTGGAAACCAAGCTATAAAAGCAAATTAATACTAGGAGGTAATAAGAACTGAAAATAAATTGCTACGTAGTGAATTTGTAATCAGCAAAATCACTCTATAAGTTAGTAAATGCTCTTAGCATGTCTAAGATTGTGATGAGTTCTATATAAGAAATAGGCTCCTACCAAATTTGACTGGGCAGGGAGAAAAATACGAGTAGTGAAGGTGAGTGTTGAAGCGCGTTAGAAAGAGGGGCCCTTAAAACTACAGCCATGCCACAAGTGTCAGAAAACTGCTCGGACTTCCCCTCTCTGCCACCCGGCACACCCACGATGACTCCACAGTTTGCTGAAGTTCGTCTCCCTTAAAAATTCAACCCTGGGTACGAAAGCAAAATGATTAATGTAGTCCAGAATATTGAAATATAATTTCATAAATAAATTACTTGATATATAATTTACTGAATACATTTAAAGAGTCATGGATATAAAATGCGATTAATTTTCTTTAAGTATATAAAAGTTCGATACCCTGTTGTACGGATTGAAGAAAAGATTTTTCAAACTATGACCACAATGATTTTTACTTAAATTTTAATATCTACAGCGTAAATATTTTTTCTACGCCTAATTTGGAATGTTTTTTCATAAAAACTTTCAGACCCTATTTTAACTTTTACAGTGTTATTGTCGAAACAATAGGTAGCCTATGCCCTTTTCTAAGGGCCAATTTATATTCAAACTCATTGACCCTAAGTCCTGAGACATGACCTGCACGCCTTATCATAATAGTAAGAAGCGTAGTTATATTTAAATTATACTTAAACCAACTTGAAACAGTTAGTGAATTATTTAGTTAGGCAGTTTCTAAGTAGATATTTTTAGTGGTTGTAGTGGATATCCTTCAATAAATTGTCAGCCACTAAGAAATTAATGCATTATAATTTGACATAAAATTACCACAATAAACGACAATTTTACTAAATTATTTAAGATTGATGAAGAATTGTAGGTGTGAAATGTAAAACCGATATTAGAAAACATTTTGGTAGGCCGGCGTGACTGTAGCGACTGGGGCTGAATTGTCGTCATCTCGAAAGTCGCTACTGTTTTTGGATGTAACGTATTTGTCATTAGGTACAGTGCAGTCACTTTGCGGAGCTAAATAAAAAATAACAAATAAGTCGCATTTCACTTATTATAATTATTGATAGTAAAATAACTATCGAAATAAAACGAATTTAAACGGATTTTATCGCTGTTATTTATTAATTTTGATCCTGACGTTTCGAAAGCTTTTCAACCTTCGTGGTCACGGGGAGTACTGCTGACTGACTGGACTGATGAAAGCTAAAGAGCCTTCAAAATATCGGGATCAAAATTAATAAATAACCGCGATAAAATCTGTTTAAATTAGTTTTATTTCGATAAATAATATTCGCGTAAATACCAGAAATCGTCAAGTAAAATAACTAGCCAAACGCGGTGCTTTAGAATGGCTCGCGAAGTTTTGAGTACATAGTAATAATTATAAAGGCAGTTTTTTTAAGCTAATCGTCTTTTAATATATGTATAATTGATATGTTATGTAGATAATTGTTATGTAGATATTATTAATTTGGGATTCCGTTAATAATTTTCACGATTATCCTTAAATTTTAGTGATTTTTTATTTTATCCAAACATAAAGTTTCTCATACGAGTTTCATTTTGTTTCTGCAATTTAACATAATATGAGTTTTTAGTTTTTTAGTAACTATTTAATCTAATATGTCAAGAACAAAAATCTTTTAGCATATTGTATGTAAAAACTTGTAATAAAATGTCTTTGGCTGTACCAATTAGAAAAATGTTGTTTCCAGCCATTTTTCATTTGTTTTCCATATGTGAAAATGAGTGAATCTAATTAGGAAGTTCAATACATTTTAAAATTTTATTCCGAATAAAAAAATTATGCAACGCAAGCAGCGAAGAATTTTGAGACGTTTATGGACCTAATGCAGTGTCAGTCAGAGTAGCACAAAGTTGTTTTAAGCGTTTTAAATCCAGGAATTATGATGTCAAAGATGCACCGCGTTCTGGTCGCCCTATTACCAATAAAATGGACGCTATTTAAAAAAAAACTGGAACACGATCGGCACGCCGTTAATTCCGACATAGCTCAAGAACTGGGAATTGACCGTATTGACCCATTTGAAAAATGTTGGGCACACAAATAGCTCACCTTTACGTATTGTACGAGGTCCCTGAAAAAGCTTAATAAAACGTGTACACATTTGGGATTTTTTATTGAGACGTAATAAAATCGAACTTTTTTTTTAAGTCTGGTTACGGGTGATAAAAGTGGTTCACGTTCAAAAAGGGTCGTGGTCAAGGTCGGTCAGGCTTCAGTGATAGTTTTTTAGTAAACATAAACATGTATAAATTTACCATTACAAAATGGTGAATCAAATAGTCTAAACTGTGTACGCGTATATCCTTTGCATATAACCTCGATAAAACTAATAATAAACAAAGTGTTTACACACAGTGTCCTTTAAAATATCAATTTATCGTACATTTTACGTCTAGGCCGTGACGATAATAATTTAAAATACAACAAAATATTAAACAGAACAATTACAATCATTCAAGCAACTTAGTGTATTTGGCTCGGCGACAAATGCGTCCGCCGTTACGGCCGTGTGTCACGTCAATAATTCTAAATTAATGCGTCGAATACAGTTTTATATAGAACGTGACTTAATACTTTAATTTAGCTTATATCGTTTCAAGTGGATGCGAAATGATATATACGTTTCGCGAACATTATATCTGTGTTCGACTATTTTTTATAATTCACTAGATGCGTCTGCGACTTCGTTCGCATGGAACTGTCAATTATATAACTTATTTATATCCGTTACTCAGGGATAATATAGTATTACAATGGTGCAAAAATGTTCTAGAAATCGGTCCAGAATTTTAAGAGTTTATTCGTTAAATACAAAAATACAAATCTGTGTATGGTGTCATTATTAGGACCGCTAAACTTACCTAACTTAGATCGCGAATCTTTGTTCGTTTTCTGGCAGTAGCCCAAACCAAGGTTTGGCCATTCTGGCACCGTTACGCCCGCTGCTTCGGATCTGAGTGCCCTCAGCATTCGCCCCGAAAAGTTCAGTGAAGCTGTCAAAGTCCTTACGGCAAACAGCGTATGTCATACACACACATACATACATTTTATCTTATACAACAAAAAAGGTAATGATTTCTTAGGTTTACGCGAATATTATTCATTGAAATAAAACTAATTTAAACGGATTTTATCGCGGTTATTTATAATAAAATCCGTTTAAATTAGTTTTATTTCAATCAACAAAAAAGGTTTTAAAAAGATAGGTGATAAACTAACTTCTTTATTTTGATACCATTTGCTCCGTTCGGTAGCTCATAATGTAATTAAAAATCTATCCTATGATTAATACATATATGATATTGGAGTGCTTAAACTTTTAATAAATGAACGAAACAGCGGGGCAGAGTTAGTATAAGTAATAAAACGACGAGCATTATTCATAGACCGGCTTTAATCTAATACTATAAGTGTGACCTCCCAATTTAATATCGGCAAATTAAAAGCACGAAAAAAATTATATTGTCTCATACATTACAGCTCGGGCCCGTTCATTTGGGGTGTAAGGGGGCAATTTTTATTCAGTTCTCGTGCACGGAATACTTTAATAATCCTGTTTGAGGTGCGGTCTATGTGATAGCGATTTTATCAGAGCGCTCGAGCGAGGTTAAGTTTTGTTTCAAAATAAACATTGACTTGTCGATATACTTTTCTGTGTGTTTCGGTATGTAGCGACTTGCAAATAAGAAGTGAATTAAAATAAACATATTAGCGGGATCAGGTAGAGTATATTTTGCTAAAAGAAATTAATAATAACATTAAATATTGAGTGTTCGATCCGTGGACAAAATTTTCCCCTGGTAAAAACGCCTGCAGTGTATAATATGCTTAAGGTTTTAAATTCTCAACAGTGCATGTTATTTTATTATCAATTTAATAAAATTCTTAAAAATGAGTAACAGGTATCAGCTTAGATCGGTGTATCTGAAAGCATGCAATATTGCATAGTTATTTCTTATATAAAGCCGTAACTAAGAAAGGATTTTTCATAGAAGGTTATACAGTACTTTGAAATTTCACTAATTATACTGGCTAGTACTTATAAATATTCAATATTTAAAACTAAATATTGAGAATTATCACTGTTCTCTAGCTAAGTGTAGGATTGCATATTGCAACGATCAAATATTTATTTATTTATTTTGCATTAAATTTATTCATATAGTCTTGTAATTGAAAAATCCTTTTTATTATGATTTTAAAGTTTTGAGGTTCAATCATTGAGGATCTGTTGTATACATGCATATAATTACTAGCTCGATTGAATCCATATTTTTGCCCATTTACCTTGAATGATAACAAGATTCGTTCTAATTGGGACATACTCGGTTTTAGAAAGGAATATGCTTGACAAATATCAAGCCAGTGTCTTAGAAATCTACTGCTGATCTGCTGATGAGTATGATCTATTATTCAAGGGTTTGTATTATTTATTTATGCTTTAAAAGTTTGCGCTTGATCTCAATCATGGCTGGCGGTAAGCATAGATGATGCCGACGATGGAGGGCGCAAACTTAAAAGATGTCCATTCTCTCTCCTCTCTTACTTTATCCAGATTAGTCTTTTGTTTTAATTTCAAAAGTTTCAATCGTTTTATCGATAGTTTTTAAACGAAGTATTTTAACATGTTGGCTTTTTAAAGCCACCTCACAAAATGTATTAATGAATTAATATAGTCGAGATACATTTCAACCCGCTTACAGTACGACTGCATAGTACAGTTCGTTGTATATTTGAAGCATTCCGTTCGTCTGGATGCCTCGATGAGTAAAACCATCGGAAATTTGCCGAAGCTAGCTATAAATACTTTCCGATATCCACTGGCGTTTTTGAATACCGGTATATGCGGTATATTTAATAGGATTAAGTGAAAAATTTAATATTCCTATTAGAAAGGTAACAATAATAGATTAGCATCATATTTAACGATAGGCAATGCACTTACAACCACACCGACGACTTCGTACGTGTTTTCCTTAGCTTTACTAATATAATAAATGCGTAAGCGAGTTTGTTTCTACGTTACGTTTTCACGTCGCAGGGATCCTAATTAGGTGGTAGGGCTTATTCTAATGCCCGCCTGGGTAGCTACCACCCTCAAGTTGTAAACCTGCCGCCAAATACCAATAGGTGTGTTCCGGCAGCTGCACTTGAGAGCCAGTTCCGCCACAGGTTTAGCGTGTCTATCAACTTGGGCCGTATCGTCAGGTCAGGTGAGATTATGACCATATCGCTATAAAAACCTTAATTATATAAAAATAAAAAATACCCACTTGCCCCGGGGAGAACGAGCGGGTTATGTGGGACTCGCCCGGTACGAACCGGAAATACCCACTAAAACACTAAGGTACCTCTGCCGCATAAATCAGGGCGACACGGATTCGAACTCACAATCACCGATGATGGGATCCTGGGAACGGTAATAGGCTAATTTTTTTCGCGATAATTTCAGGAAGTGGGATATAGAGTGATAAACTTTGTTTGAAACTTTTTATAGCGTCAACCGATTTATTTGACGAAGTCAATATTAACTCGAGCAAAGCTACAGGTAAAAGCTAGTGTGTTGTATATCATAAAATATGAGTTTAAAATTAAGAATATACTAAGAATTATTCCAAAACAAAAAAGACATCTGTTATAATGTCGTTTCCATCATTTCTGTCATATGCCGTTATAAAGATGTCTGCACTTTGTTATCAAAGCGCTATTATTGATTTTTCATTGACTTATCAGCTAGAGAAAATAATAGATTACATTAAAATTGGTAGAGAAGTTCATCTACTACGTTTTTTAACCTTTATATCGTAGGAACCTTTTGATTTGAATGGAAAAAAGTATCGTTTCCTTAGTAATATTATAGATGTGAAAGTGAGTTTGTTTGTTTGTTTGTTACGCGTGCACGCCTAAACCACTGAATCGATTTTGATGAATTTTAGTATAGAGATAGATAGGAATCTGGAGACGGTGATAGACTAATTTTTTCTCGTGAAAACCTTATTGCAAGTGGGATAAAGAAACAGATTAACTTTTTATGAATCTTTTTACTGTATCGACCGATTTTTTTGAAATAATCAGTATTATCGTGAGTAAAATATGTCCCTCAGTTTTAAAATTATGCGTGTATAAAGAGTACAAAACAATAATTGTTTTTTTGCAAGTTACACATTTTGGCTTCTGTATTGATAACAAGGTACAACCTGTTACTTATAATTTACAAAAAAAAAAAAAAATGAGTTGCATGTACAGAATTGGCTCCGTTACAATTTTATTATATCATAAATGAACAGTACGATCTCATAAAAAAAATAATAACACGCTCCGTGACACTTGCACATTGATCCGAAAATATACTACTGAACATAATTTCAAGCAGAACAAAGCCGTGCCCCTATTATTCTCGACCCTTAATAAATGGATTTTTATCTCAACGAAACAAGGAGAACGCTGAAAGCAACAATACAATAAATTAAAAACAATGACCGGTGAACGAATGTTTTTTTTTTCTTTTATCTCGAAACAAAAGAATTGGCTGAATGTTCGAATACCTTTGCCCGAGCGCGTCGTGCATAGAAACAGCAGTGCGCGCAAAATGGCGGCGCATGACAATGTGGAACACGTTACTTTTGAAAAGACATTGTATTCTGCTAGTATTGTTAATGTAATCTCCTCTGCATTGTGACTATACTTTTGAATAAATTTTATTCATAGCAGTTTGAACCTTATCTGTCTTATATACGAACTGTTTGTGCCCGCGATTTCGATCACGTGGAATTAAAAAATGTTCAATAATTAAAAAAAAAAATAATATAAGCCTAAGTTACGCCTTAACTTTTACTTTTTTAACTTAATTTAACTTTGTTCTAGCCGTTTCTGAGATTAGCCGGAACATAGAGACAGACAGACAAAAATTTTAAAAATTGTCCGTACAATCCTGCCTGCCAAGGCAAGCGCAGGAGGGTTTTCCGCCAATTAATTTTACCTGCTCTTAAAAAGAGACGACAAAAGTATGACTGATACAGTTAAATAGACCGTCAAGGAAAAGAAAATAGGTCATATAATATTTTATTTAAAAGTATAGCTTTAATAATGTCTTACTAAAATACACATTGCTACGATTTCTTATATTTACGCGAATATTATTTATCGAAATAAAACTAATTTAAACGGATTTTATCGCGGTTATTTATTAATTTTGATCCCGACGTTTCGAAAGCTTTTCAGCTTTCCTGGTCACGGGGCAGACTGAGGTGTAGGTTGTCCAGAAAAGACAGAAAGAAAAAAACGTCGGGAACAAAATTAATAAATATCCGCGATAAAATCCGTTTAAATTAGTTCTATTTCGATGACATTGCTACGACGTTCATCTTAATTGAAGAAATAATGTTCTGTTATAATATTTCAACAAACATACAACATATGTGCTTCTGTATGAATAAATGAATCCCTGAATGCATTATATTTTCTACACTGGTGAGCTTAATGTCGCCGGGGATTTTTTCCAGCTAAACAGAGATTCTGTGGAATAACAATACGAAAAAGTATCACTGTTGGTAGCGCAAATAGATTTCTTTACTTTTTTATATTTTCGTAGAAACTTTTTATAATTTTATTAAACCAAATGCAAAGTCCAATGTAAAACTGCCAGCTGCATAACTGAAAAGTTAGATTACTGTATTCTGAAAGTTATAGCCACATTATTTTCTATTTGCCGTGAATCTATTGTATTTTATCGTCCTAAGTAAGTGTTGAAAATATGCGATATTCATATTTACATCAAGTAATAATGAAATTTGTCCTCAATTAGGTATAATTTAATAAAGCAGCTGTATGAAAATAAAAAAAAAAATTTAATGGAATAGGGGGCAAAACGTGCAAGCGTGGCCCCCGATGGTAAGTGATCACCGCCGTCCATGGCCACTCACAACACCAGAGGAATCGTAGGTGCGTTGACAGCCTGTTTAGAAGGGACTGGTTGTGCAACATCCGGAACACACCTATTGGTATTTGGCGGCAGATTTTCAACTTGAATGTATTAGCTAGCCAGGCGCGCATTAGAAAAACCACCTGCTACCATCCTGCTATGGTTTCCGCACGATGTTTTCCTTCACCGAAAGCACAAGCCTATTGTAGGTTGCTGGATTCGAAGTCACGTCCCATGACGCGGCGTTCCTACACTCTACCACTGAGCTATCATCTCTTCACATAATCTTATGTAATAAAAAATACTAATTTTTGTATTTATTTCAAATATGTTTTGCCCAGCATAAATTCAATTTCTTATTGGAGTCGTATTTGTATGTTGAAAAGGTAAGCAATTATCCTTTTTTACAGTATTTTTTGCTCTAAATACTCGTACAACAATGGAACTTGATTTATGTTTTCTTACGACATAATATTTACCGTAAGGCAAGTTTTATTAAGTCCCTCAGGCTAACAGCATTGGGAGGCGAAAATAAAAAGAAATTAAGTTCTCCGAAGCGATGATAGCTCAGTGGTAGTGTGTACGACTTTGCGTCAATAGACGTGAGTTCGAATCCAACCACCTACAATGAGCTTCAGCTTTCGGTGAAGGAAAACATCGTGAGGAAACAATAGCATGGTGGTAAGGCATTTTCTGATGCCCGCCTAGCTAGCTACTACCTTCAAATTCCTTCAAAGGTTTAGCGTGTCTACCAACTCGGGCCGTATCGTCACTTAAGACCAGGTGACGTTATGGCCATAACGCTAAACCCTGACTATAATATATATATATATATATATATATATAATGAAAGAACATTATATGATATAATAGTAGTTCAGTGTATTTATTTAAATTGTGTTAATTTTGAAAACAATACTCAAATAGTAATCACATTCATTACACATCCTTATTTTACAATTACAGTGGGACCTCGTTAAGTTGAAAACCTCAAAATCTCGATAAAACGTTTATCCTTTGTCCTTCGCTTCAAACACCAAAACCTTCATTCTCTATAAGTCGAAAACTCTGTAACTCTAATTTTTGGCGTCTCGCTTGATGTTTGACTTATAGAGGTTCTATTGTGCATAAAAACACGAATTTAATAAATAATTTCCTTACATATTATTTTCTTAAAATACTGCGTCTTTATAATAAGTATATATATACTTATATATGTCCAAATGCAACGTTTCATGTATATCGTAAGATTTGTTTCCGAGATTTGCCAAATTTATAGGAATGCGCTTTGGGTCTTTGCAAAACTTAACACTGTTATATCATTTTGCATGATGGTAGGGCTTTTCCTAATGCCCAACTTGCTAGCTACCACCTTCAAATTGAAAATCTACCGACAAATACCTATACGTGTGTTTCGGCAATTAAAATCGAAAGTCAGTCCCTCCATTAGGCTTAGCGTGTCCACCAACTTGGGTCGCATCGACACTCACTCAACATCAGGTGAGATTGTAGCCATAGGTTTAGCTACCCTTAATAATAACAAATGCTAAAGTGTATTTGTTTGTTACGCTGGCATGGCGAGACTTCTGAATCGGTTATGATAAAATTTAGCATAGAGACAGATGGGAACCTGAAGGCGATGAAAGACTCCGGAAAACTTATTGGAAGTGGGGTAATAAGAGGGACAAACTTTATATGAATTTTTCTACTGCGTCATCCGATTTTTACAATATCAACGCGACCGAAGCCGCAGATAAAAACTAGTAAAGTATAAAAACACTAGCTCATAACATTTCCCAAACGCGCCGAGTGAAATAATATAACTGAAATAAAATTACTTCGTGAAACTTCGTGGTCACGAAGGCTGAAAAGCTTTCGAAACGTCAGGATCAAAATCAATAAATAACCATGATAAAATCCGTTTAAATTAGTTTTATTTCCATGAATAATATTCGCGTAAACATAAGAAATCATTATGAAATAAAATATAACTTCAAAAAATACGCCGGGATTACTTGTAATATCGTTTCAGGCGCTTAAAATGGACGAGAGAGTATCTCTCGTATATGACATACGAGTTAAACCGTTATTTTTAATTCCGCAACATTTGTGACGATTGATCACACAGACCACGTCCACACCGCGCCCCGGGACGACTCAGCGCTTATTGTTTTTCACCGTGAATGCGTCCCGGGAGACGAGAACGGTTATAATATGTTCGGTCCACGCAACACGCGCTAGCGTTTTTCTATTTTTAGCCGTAAGGGCTTTGACAGCTTCACCGATCTTTTTGGGCGAATGCTAAGGGCACTCTGCCCCGAGGCAGCGGCCGCAAGGGTGCCAGAAGGGCTGAACCTTTTAGACCACTGCCGGAACACGAACAAAGATTCGCGATCCTGAGTAACCAACAGGTCCTAACTTACTAGGTTTAGTGGTCCTAAGAATAACATAGGGCAAGCCACGCAAGGGCCACGGGGGTAGTCCCTTACAGGACCGTGTACTTAATGTGTGGGTGTGTGTGCACGGATGATATGCGGTGTGATGATGTACTCTCAGTGATGTAGAGCGTCACTGTATCGCGCGAGACACGCTAGCGTATTACCCAGATAAAGGTATGAAGTAATTCAAAACAGTTTCCGGTGTTTTTGGTAAACGTATGTGGTCATCGTGTCCGTTCACTGGATTTTTGACGGTGCATTTTTCATTTGTCATGGCCACAACCTCACCTGATGTTAAGTAAAAATGTCCCAAAATGATTTATTTTTCATTTGTGAAAATCTTTTTTTTTTATTTAGGAATGAAGAAAGAAATTGTTTAGAAAAAAAGTGTTTCAATTTCATCTATTTATTTAATAATTAAAGGGCTGTAAACGGCCGCACAATATCTCGTTTCTTAATATACATTTTCGAGATGCGTAATATTGTGCGGCTATTTCAAGAAGGCCAAGCATGCATAATGAACAAAATATTAAGTAAAAAATAATAATAATAATAGTATTAATTAAAGATACAGTAAAACAAATAACACGATATATCATAGATAACAAAATAAAGATAAATGACAAACTGAACGGAATTAACATAATTACTGTGACATGACTAATGCAGTAAGAAAATTAACGGCTAATTAGTTCACGACAACATTTTTAAACTTATATAGTGTTGATGAAAAATTGTAGTTTATCGCTTCAGTGTTACGTCCACAGTATCACCTGGTACTAAATGACGATGTGGCTTAAGATGGTAGACACGCTAAGCCTAGTGGAAGGACTGGCTCTTAAGTGCAACAGCCAGAACACACCATGGTATACACGTACATACACCGTACATACATACACATACATAAACACAAACAAATACACATATACATACACACAAACATACACAGTATACACGTAATAGTAATTTACGGTACTTGAGTTATCACTTCCGACCAGTTCGTTAATCTACACCACACAGCCTGCAAGCGTACAAGAAAATATAGAATTATAACCACAGCTGTAGGTGAATTTTGAAACTAGTACAATCAGCGATACGTTGCGATCGAAATGTGAAAAAGTTTCACGCCATAATTTTATAACTTGGACGAAGTTTTTCATGTTTGAAAATTTATTACCGGCACGAATTATCGTTAAATGTTATTACTTTATTAGTTATATAAATTGTGTTCGTAAACGTTTTGCGGTCTCATTTATAAATCTGTTTGAACAGACTTTATTAATGATAAATGTTTTATTAATCAAAAACGGAGTACCTTTTAGAGTTATAAAATCAATAATAATGACATGTTATCTAAATATGCTTGTTTTCAATGAACGCTGTGATAATATTTAATGAAACAAAATAAATATAACCACGAAAGTCATTATAAACCATTCCCAATAATGATTTAATAAAACACCAATAATATGAAAATCTGTGTTGATAATATAAAATTATAAATCTTACGAACCTTCCACGAGGTAGCATGGTGTGTCTCGTTTCGAATGTCTGCAAAAGGCGAAGTCCCACCGTATTTACATCACTCAGTGTGACTAACTACCCTCATAATTCTATACATATATTTTTATTGTAATTTACTTTATAATAAAACACAAAAATGGCGTTCATATTCTGAAATGCGATGATAGCTCAGTGGTAGTGTGTACGACTTCGCGTGAAGGGACGTGAGCTTGAGCTTTTGGTGAAGGAAAGCATCGTGAGGAAACCATAGCATCGTGGAGGGTTTATTCTAATGCCCGCCTGGCTAGCAACCACCCTCAAGTTAAAAATCTGCCGCCCAAATACCAATAGCTATGTTCTGGCTGTTGCACTTGAGAGCCAGTTTCTTGACAGGTCTAGCGTGTCTGCCAACTTGGTTCATATCATCGTTTAAGATCAAGTGAGATTATGGCCATAACGCTAAAACTTGGTATAAAAAGAGGTTCTACCAAATTTGACTGGGCAGGGAGAGATAAGGGTCAGGATGTTTGGAGTTTCCCACTTTGCCACACAATAAGTCCAGCACTCGCATGGTGAATCCATGACTGCTGACAGCGATCATAAAATGTTTAGCACTGTATTTAATCGACCAGAGCATGTTCCATAGAATCTTGGCTGCACCTGCAATTGATGAAGCCAAGATTTTATCGAATTTTGTGATTAGATCTAAGTAGTTCTACGACATATTTGACTTTAATTATATTTTGCACATAGTAATGGTCAGGGTACGATGGGACTGACGTGTCATTTTTGGACCGAAGTCCCTAAAATAAACAAAGACAAAAAAAAAGATTTCTTAGGCTTACGCGAATATTATTCATTGGAATAAAACTAATTTAAACGGATCTAAATAACCGCGATAAAATCCGTTTAAATTAGTTTTATTTAAAAAAAAAGTTTTTCTCACATACATACATACATACACAGGACATTGGACACTCAAGTTATTTAAAAAAAACAGTTTTAGCCAGATATATCCTTAAAACGGAATTCTATAAAGATTAATCTTCCTCGATCCCTACCAATATTATAATTGCGAAACCCCTGCACACAATGTTTATCGTATATTTGTAAAAGATGCCTGATCTATTTTACTAGAATTTATCTTTGTTGTGAATATTGTTATTCAGAATTTTTACTGCGATTGATGTAACAAGTTTTTATCGCACCGCAACTGGATTTGGGTTCCAGCTGAAAATCAGCGCTGAGTGTTTCGGACACTTCAGCATATGCTGAGCTGGACGCTCTATGATAATAATTAGATATACTTATTCATTTAAATAAAAGTAATTTAAACGGATTTTATCGCGGTTATTTATTAAATTTTGATCCCGATGTTTCGAAAGCTTTTCAGCCTTCGTGGTCACGGGGCGGACTGAGGTGTAGGTTGTCCAGAAAAGTTCATGTCAAATGTATAATCGGATTATACATTTAATTAAATCGGAATCCAAAAGACCAATTGCCAGACCTCAAGACACAGTGAGCTCTTTCTGCGTAGATCGGAATACAATCTCAATGAACAAAATTTCAATGAATAATATTCACGTAAACCTAAGAAATCATTAGATATACTTATTATTATTTATGTGTTTATTGTCTTCTCTTTTTTATTTTCTTGTAATGTTTTTATTTATAGTGTCCTTTATTGATTGTATGTCTTTTATTAGTATTAAACGATATCTTTCTTTCTTCTTTCAACTCTGTTTGTCTGTCAATCTGTTACGCTATATGCCTATACCACTTCAACGATTCTGATGAAATTTGGTACAGAGATAGGCTAGATATTAGGAATGGATATAGGCTAACTATGAATATGTAAAATAGTCGTGAAGGGATTAAAATAGGGTACGAAGTTTCGAAGAGGAGATAAGGTTCGAAGACGAAGATAAAGCCATGAAACTTTGTATTTACGAACTAAGTAAGAAATAAATAAATATTTGTTCCAGTGTTATTAAAATTTCGACCTAGATCGGGATAAAATACGAGAGAAAAAATTGTATGCGTATTATTTGCAAAAAAAGTATCTCAATTTTTTCGGGAACGAAGTTCGTTATGGGGCGTCGCGGAGGGGTACCCTAACCGGAACAAAACGTCTGTAACGTTAGCGTAAGATTTTCATGTATAGTCTATGTATGATGGTTATACAGTGTCTAATGTATAGTCTACGTGATGACTGTTATTTTTATTTATTTTTATAAATCATTGTAAGCAAAATAAAAGTGATAAGATAATTTTGTTAAATATTTTATTTTTATTTTTATCACTTTTTTTTTATTTTAATAAAAAATGTATACCCGCATAATCATTTTCTTTATACCTCGAACAGAACTTGAAATTAATATTTTGATAATAAGGATCTTCGTTTCTATCTGGTGTCCCACGGCACCACTCTTTATTTTTTAATGCAGCCCATAGGAACTATTCAACGCGGACAAAGTCGCGGGCTAAAGCTAGTCCTCAATAGTAATAATTCCCAAAACAGTATGCCGTGACATATAAAATATTTCAACAGTTATATTATTTAATATGCTCAAGAGATTTTAACGATCTTCGGTATACAGGCGGCGCGTACGTGTCATCATTCCAAAGTTGAGAGTCTAATAAATTGTTCATAATATTTTAAGTACGCACTAAACTATCGAAGTCAAATTTAGTCCATCGTTAGATGATTCTGATAATTTTTCTGTTTGTTACTTTGCAACGATAGTACTCTAACGATATGCGACAGATTTTGTAAACACGGTTAACATAAAGAATATTTTTTGTGCCACTGCGTGCGTTCTGAAAAGTTATTTCATATAATCCCCTTCCTACACCGTTCGACAAGAGAACCACGCGGGAGCGACTTCGGTGTCACAGCTTCTCGGTGATTTTTATTGGACCGAGAAAAATAAGGTTTACCAATACATATCTTGGTCATACTGTGGAATCGTCTTCCCGCTAACGTGTTCCCTCCCTCCTTCAAATGAGGCGTGATAATGTACCTAATCAGGCCAGCATGACAGCAGTGACTGACAGTGATTTTAAGTTCATTACCAGTCACCGCTGAATAGGATTGTACTGTACTTAACATCGGATGCAGTGCAGTCATTATGCTGCGCAACATATAAAAAAATATAATTCCGCAGAACGAAAGAATTTCTCCAATATAGAGAACAAAGGTTACTATTGTGTTAAAGACACTTCTTTGTACAGTATTTGTTCAGCTTCGATAGGTATATAAACACAATATGTACTTAAGAATACGCAACAGAAGTGAAAACGTCGTCTAGACTTGGTTATAAATACGTAATGCAACTATGACGTATTAAATAACACGTTTGGACTGATGCTCTCTCTTGTGATAAATCAAATCAAATCAAATCAAAAACCTTTATTCAATTTAGGTCCTAAGATGGCGCGTATGAACGTCAAAACTACTACCGGTTCGGAAAGTAACGCAGTCATCGAGAAAAACTGACAGGAATTTCGATCTGCCTCTTTTTTTAGGTCTTATACTCATCTTTTTATATAATAGTTTGATGTGTTACAGTAGTTATTAGCGGATGTACAGAGAGGGGTGTCAATTCTACACATCACGATCGCTTACATATTGATCCACCCTATAATAGCCTTTTGACATCAAAACCCGTTTGACTTAGTTCTTGAACCTACTGCCCGGCAATTCAGTAATGTGCTTTGGGACTTTATAATAAAACTTAACACTATTACCTAAAAAACTGTTACTTGTCTTACGCAGTCTAAATTAGGGGTTGACCAGTTTGTAACGATTTCTAGTATTCATATCACGCCGGTCTTTTTCAAATCAAATCAAATCAAAAATCTTTATTAAATTTAGGCCCTGAGATGACGCTTATGAACGTCAAAAATTACTACCGGTTCGGAAAGTAACGCAGTCATCGAGAAGAACCGGCAAGAAACTCGATCTGCATCTTTTTTTATTAAGTCTTTTTTTAATATTGTTTTTCTAGCTTTTGTAAGTTTTTGCAGGACATACATCAAAAATATATTGTGATGGCAAAGTTAAAATACCAAATTCGGAAAACTTATCCTGTAATGATTCGCGAGGTCTCATGTAAATGGTTCGAAGTGCTCGTTTCTGTAAAAGAAATACGGTGTCTACCTCAGCTGTTGTCCCCCAAAGTAAAATATCAGAAAGCCTTAGAAAGCTACTACCATAGTACCATACTACCATAGCTTAACCTATGGAAGTAAGCGAAGTAGACATAACCTTTGCCGAGCGTCGAGCGAGAAGAGTGACCCGTGGAATATATGTCTCTCGCTCCTTTAGTCGACTGGACCCGACTTTACCCGAACGATTGTCACATAGCCGATCGTTTCGGTCAGTCTTATTCAGCACTCATAAAATAAATTGACCAGTGTGCCAAAACTAGTCTCACTTTAAAAATATGTGACATCATCAGTTGTTCTCGGCATAACAATATCAATCACTTATTATTGATAACTAGCTTTTACCTACGGCTTCGCTCGCGTTAATATTGATTTTGCCAAACAAATCGGTTGACCCAATAAAAAGTTTCATACAAAGCCCACGAGCGTCGTAGTTGAAGCAGTCTCCGTGGACGAAAGCGGCCAGAAATTCCTCCTTAAAAGGAAGAGTGTGAAAGGAATAAGATGAGAGAAAACGGAGTGAAAGAAGAGATAGCGGCAGATAGAGATTAACAGAAAAATAGAACCCGTTGCTCCGACTACAAATAACTTGCGAACAGGTAAAGTAGGAGATTGAAATAAGTCATATCTTAATATTCTAAACGGAAGTATATACAAACTTACAAACCAGTCAATCAAAATTTATCAACTTAGCTTGTACCTCAAGCGAATAGGTTGATGATAATAAATAACATGGTCGATTAAAAGTTTAATTATAAACCACGTACACATGTTTCCGGCTTATTTAAGGGTGGTTTATTACAGAAACTTTCGGCTGTTACAACGAGAAGCGCGGTTCACGCGACCACCCCATCGCGTGACACGAATTTACCTTCAAAGGATATTCCATTATTTACTTGGTATTATGTTTTGTAATTATAGCGAAATAAAAGGAACTAAGCCATTGTATAACGAGAAAATCCCGTTTTCCTTCCGTATCATGGAAAAAGGGTTATGTCCACATTCTCATCTATTGTTAAGCGACGATATAGCCAAAGATGGTGGACACGCTAAGCATAGAGGAGACACTGTCTCTCAAGTCCAACTGCCGGAATACACCTATAGGTGTTTGGCGGCAGATTATCCACTTGAGGGTGGTAGCTAGTCCGGCGCGCACCAGAGACAGGCCGGCATGACAGTAGCGATTGGCGATGGATTATCGTTCTCTCGATGGTCGCTGCTATTTTTGGACTGGGCTGTACTTAACATCAGGTACAGTGCAGTCACTTTGCCGAGCTACCATAAAAAAAAAAGAGAAAGCCTCATCACCATTCTGACTGCAACAAGCAACACCAAGAGTGTACTCTATCTTATGTTAAAAACAACTGCCACGGGACACTAAGGTACGGGACTGTGTGAAAGATTTAAGTTTATCTTAGAATTTACCTACTAATATTAAAGACAGGAAAATTGTGTTTGCTTTTTTTAAATACTTAAGGTTTAGCGTTATGGCCATAATCTCACCTGATGTTAAGTGACGATACGGCCCAAGTTGGTGGACACACTATACCTGTGGAGGAACTGCTTCTCAAGTGCAGCTGCCCGAACATACCTATTGGTATTTGGCGCCAGGTTTACAATGTGAGGGTGGCTGCTAGCCAAGCGGGCATTAGAAAAAGCCCTACCACCATGCTATGGTTTCTTCACGATGTTTTCCTTCACCGAAAGCTCAAGCTCATTGTAGGTGCCTGGATTCGACCGCATGTCCCTTGATGAGAAGTCGTACACACTACCACAATGGAATACGCTATGGAAGGCTTTAGGTTATTGAACAACACGCCACCACTATTACGATCAAAGCTGTAATGAAAAAGTTACCAAACGGGAAACATTGTTAAATACTGTTTGATTCCACGCCAATGAGAGTGATTTGCTAACCATGGTACATTAGCAAAATCCCTCCCCCATATTACGGTTTCATCGCAATATTTATTCCTCTACTAAAGCTCAAATTCATGGCATAAATTCGAACTCGTATTCATTGGTGCGGATTCCGTACACACTACCAACTGAGCTATTATTACTTCAGAATCGCGTCTGAACATCGAACGAGATTAAAACAAATCGTTAATTAGACAAAACCATATTTGTGCTTAAAATTAACGTGGAAAATGTTACTGAAAGTCTGCCGGTGATTTATTAAGCCGAAAGCTTTTTTTTTTATTTTATCACTTTACGTGCGGAATATATTGGCAGCTTTTAAGTTTAACGGCGGGCGGCGGCGCGAGCTTAACATTAATGCAATTCCGTGGAAGGTAGTCTATTAAATATTCGCTTTTACTAACAGCTCAGCCTCATCAAAATGTATAAATAGTAATATTATTAACGCAGTCATAACGCTAAACCTATAAAATATACAAAAACAACCTGAAGCGATGATAACTCAGTGGTAGTGTGCACGACTTTGCGTCAAGGGACGTGAGTTCGAATCCAACCACCTACAATGAGCTTGAGCTTTCGGTGAAGGAAAATATCGTGAGGAAACCATAGCATGGCGGTAGGGCTTTTTCTGATGCCCGACTGGCTAGCTACCACCCTCAAGTTGAAAATGTGCCGCCAAATACCAATAGGTGTGTTCCGGCAGTTGCACTTGAGAGCCAATTCCTACACAGGTTTACCATCTTGGGCCGTATCGTCTAAGATCAGGTGAGGTTATGGCCATAACGCTAAACCTTACCTATAAAAAAAACCTTTTCAAATCCAACAGTCACTTCCCGAGATTAGTTTATTTAAACAAACAAGAAAGCTCATTAGCTTTATCGTTTAATATGAATTTGTATTTTTAACATGAAAGCAATTATATCGACCCATATTATACAATCTACACGCGTGATCTAGGAGAAAAACGTTTTTTTTTTTATAATAACTTATTATATTTATAACCATTATTTTTGTTACAGATTTAACGACCAGTATGCTCCAAGTTTTATAAGTAAGTCAAAGAGGCTTATTAATTAATGACTATTACAAATATATATGTATATACATTTGTATCCAATATTAATATAATAAAGCGGAAGTAACACTTTTTCGTTACATTTCAATATCTAAGCCACTGAATCGATTTCAATGAATTTTGGTACACAGATATAACTTGAAGAAAGAAATAGACTGTGTTTTACACAGGCAATTACTATAATATAAAAATAGGACATAAGTCTGCCTGTTTATGAAAAAAAAACTCGCACCATTCTAAGAATGTTAATCATTTTTTGATTAAATATAAAACCTGAAGCTTCAAATAACAGATTAATTTCCATGTAGTTTTCACAGCATATAGTTATTTTGGACAGTGGTAGCGTATATGAATAACGGTTCGATGGATACGAGTTCAAATCCCTATATCGAGCTCGCGAGATAAGAAAAATATTGTGATGAAAAAACGGCATGTTGGTGTGTCATTTTAAGTTAAAAATTACTTGACAAATATCTGTCGATGCATTCTTCCGGTGATAGTTAGGCCAGTCATACACAAGATTTAGCCTCACAACTGGAAGGAATGCAAACGCTGTTCGCCGTCTTTGGCTAGTGAGAAGGCATGTATGGTCATCTTGGGGACACACAGTATCCATGCTTCGCATGAGAACATTGTCACTTTATACCAAGGGACATTGTAGGCAAAATGCGAAACTTGTAAGGAAGAAATACCTTGATAATTCCGATAAAATTCACCTCAAGCGTATTAGCTACGCGGATAAGTATTAAAAATACCTTTACGGGAAGTAAATGTACTTGATCTTTATAGGAATACGTGCCTCTATCGATCGGCGCAATATTTGCGCTTCCAAGAAGCATCACCATTCAAAAAGTAATCACGTTTTATGGATTTAATTATTTTTATAGCATTTTTCAAACTCAAACTTAACCTTATATTGAAGTTAAGTAGCCTAATATAATTAATATGTATTACTTTAAATTCTACTATATATATTTTTAATTTAAAGTGAGAAAAGTAATCTTTTGAAAAACAATTTTATAAATTTCTTCAATAGTTAATATGAAAACAAAATGAAACGGATAAGAAAAAGGCACTGTATAGTTTTGTCTTCGCTTAATTACGTATGGAAGATTTTTGATTAAATATAACCTTATAGTATAGAAATTAAATGCGCGTTTAAAACGCGACTTACTTTTAATAACTGCTCGACGTTTTGACCTGGTCACACAGGCCGTGGTCACGAGCCGACTAAAGTGTTGCGGTGTCTTCGTTAGGAAGGTAGTCTGTAGTAACTACCCTCATTTGCTCACTATCACTAATAGCGATGATAGCTCAGTAGGTGGTAGTATGTCAGACTTCGCGTCAAGGGACGTGAGTTCGAATCGAATTACGTACCATTGTACGTACGAGCTTGAGCTTTCGGTGAAGGCAAACATCGTGAGGAAACCATAGCATGGTGATAGGGCTTTTTCTAATGTCCGCCTGGCTAGCTACCACGCTCAAGTTAAAAATCTGCCGGCAAATACCAATAGGTGTGTTCCGGCAGCTACACTTGAAAGCCAGTTCCTGAATTAATTGTACTTCATAATAACCCCAAATGGATTACTTTTCTTATCCAGCTAAGTAGAATTGGCCATATACCTTTTTTTACCATACATCTTTTCATTCACCTCAATGACCTGTTAAGTGCACCTTTTAAACCATATAATTCTTCACATATTGTCTCCATATCTTCCTCGGTCTTCCTTTACTAGTATTATATTCATTTTTTAAATTAGTATTTATATGATTCTCATTTCTTCCTATAATATGCCCACCACGCTTATCTACTGCTTCTCAACTAGCTGCTTCATCAGTTGACGCATTCCATTCCATTCTAATGGCTTGTTTGTTCATAGGCATGGCGGTCCGAGATCGATTATTGTAGTATCGATGTTTCCTACCAAAAAGGTCGATTTTCTAAATCGATTCAAATAGACACAGAATTCCACAGAATCGATATTTCATCCTTAAAAATCGCAAATCGATTTTTTATATTTTCATAAGAACTATAAAACTATTTACAAATTAGTTGAACATATTACTCAAACACATATAAAGCTATTGTTATTATAAGAAATGATTTATTAAAAACTCGCTATATGGTTTATATTATTATATCACACTTGGCTGTATGGTATTAGATACCTTTGCGCTCATCTTAATCATGAAGCACTCCTACACCCTCCTCGATTTTTAAAAATCGATCTTTAAAAAGTCGATTTTTAGAAATTGATCTATTAGATGTCGTTTTTTTTAAAGTGATTCATTAGGTTTTTTCAAAATAATCGATATTTAAAATATCAATTTTTAGATAGTCATTTATCAATCGATTTATTAAGAATTGAACCGAATAAAAAAGATCGATATTTAAAAATTGATCTTTATATGTCGAGATTTTTACAGATCGATTCATACGGGTTCGATTCAAATCGATTCTATATTCGATATTTTACGGAAAGAATCACCATCCCTAACTTAGAGGGAGTTATTAAATCCCGTTTGACTGACCTAAATCGATCACGCTTCATGAGGACATGACAGACGTCATTGGATTTCTGATATACGTCACAACACGGTGAATATCTCAATTTCATCAAGTGTTTGAATTTGTCCTATGGATTGTATCCAAGTCTCAGTAAATTTGCGACAGATATTAACTTCCTGATTATCTTTATTGCGATAATAGCTCAGAGGTAGTGTGTACGACTTTGCGTCAAGAGACGTGAGTTTGAATCTAACCACGTACAATGAGCTTGAGCCTTCTGTGAAGGAAAACATCGTGAGGAAACTATAGCATGGTGGTAGGGCTTTTTCTAATGCCCGCCTGGCTAGCTAATACATTCAAGTTGAAAATCTGCCGCCAAATACCAATAGGTGTGTTCCGGATGTTGCACAACCTGTCCCTTCTAAACAGGCTGTCAACGCACCTACGTTTCCTTTGATGTTGTGGGTGGCCATGGACGGCGGTGATCACTTACCATCGGGGGCCACGCTTGCACGTTTTGCCCCCTATTCCATAAAAATATGAAATAAATATGATGATGCATGGTGGTAGGGCTTTATCTCATACCCGCCTGGCTAGCTACCATCCTCAAGTAGAAAATCTGCCGGCAAATACCAATAGGTGTGTTCCGGCAGCTGCACTTGAGAGCCGGTTCCTCCACAGGTTTAACGTGTCTATCAAGTTGGGTCGTATCGCCAGTTAAGATCAGGTGAGATTATGACCATAACACTAAACCTTAACTATACAAAAAAGTACCTAAACGTATTAGTATATACTGTTAGTTTCATAAAACTGCTATAGAAGATTTATTATGGATATTAATTATTTAATTGTAGATGTTGTATTATTGTCCATTTTTATCGTATCACACCATGATCATGTTATAAGAACACCATCAGGGGTTGTCATTATCACCCTGATCTTCAAGTTTCCCCTAAACTGACGTAACACTAACTTCTGTTAACTTATACAAACTAATATGACGAATTTCTTATAAAACGTACGATGGTCTCGACTCAGTAGAGTACGGATTGTCTCCATACCTGCAAAGCAGTTTTTACCTGGCAACATTATTTCATAGATAATGCTTTATTAATCTGTATATATAAAAGTGAATCTCTATTTCCCTTGCTCATTGGATCACGCGTGAACGGATGGAACAATTTGGCTGATTATTTTTTTGTTGCGTTAATTCGTGTCAGGAGAAGGTTCTTATGAATGAAAAAATTAAGGAAGTTGAGCGGAACTTTAGAAAATTAAAAAAAAACTTAACGACAATATTAATTTTACATAACTTTCAGTTGTCATAGAGCATTACAATAATAAACATTATGCTTTTGAATCATATATTTTTTTATTAATTATACCAACTCGAATCCAATATTTAGAGTTAAGACAGGACAACGTCTGCCGGGTTAGCTAGTAACATATATTTAGTGCAATTGACTCCTGTATTTTATATAAAAATGGCAGAACTAATTGAATATCTCTGATCTATATTTTCCAATTATCAATTTCACGGTATTAGACCAATGTATTTTGCCGCAGCACATGCTGAGTTTGAATCATGTTTTGGTACGTTTAAGAGGTATCAATTTGCTAACGTTCCATCGGTATACGCATACATTACACTGCAATTCTAATCCAATATGGTAATATCGTGCAATCAGTTGTAGAATTCTCGCGTATCTGTAACATTTTGATAGAAGTTTATTTGGTTTCCTTTTCATACTTTTATAGTTGAAAGCTAAGATATAATTTGTGTTAGTAGATGTAATGTAGATGTAATAATGTAGATGTAATGTACATTAAAACTAGAGATACATACGCTTTAGTGATTTTAGTTAGCTACATTTCCAGACCAGCTAATGAATGTCCAGTAGATGAAAAACTTTCAAGTTGGCAAGACTGTGACGACCTTTGATAGATTGTTTACATTTCAGTAACCGTACTTCAGTTTCAGCGTGCTGGGAGTTAAAAAAAACGTAAAGCGAAACCTGCGAATGTGAAATAACTTAGACCATCTAACATTAATACTTAATTTCCCTCGTGAAAAGCGGAATATATACGTAATGCAGTGGATTCACTGTTGGTTTGCAAACCGACATTCGCATTTAACCGGGTTTAGTCAGGATTTCCGCACTGCAGTCTGTTAGCACTAGTTAATTGCCTTATAAATTTATGTTGAAAATTGTATAATAAGACTATTCTATTGAACCGATTAAATGGATTCATTTGAAGTTAATCTACAATTAATGTATTTCGTAAAACCTACTCTCTTCTATAGCTAATCATTAGGAAAACTATCACTTTAATTGAGATATGTTAATGATATATGTTTTTTTATAGTTAAGGTTTAATGTTATGGCAACAATCTGACCTGATGTAAAGTGGTCATGTGGTCCGAGATGATGGAAAAGCTAAGCCTACTGGAGGGACTGGCTCTCAAGTACAACTGCTGGAACATATCTAAAGGTATTTGGTAGCAGATTTCCGACTTTAGGGTGGTGGTGGTGGTGGCTGTTGGTGGTTGGTGGCTTTAGAAAACGCCCTACCGCTCTGCTATAGTTTCACCACGATGTTTTCCTTCACCGACAGTTCAAGCTCACCGTAGGTGGATTCGAACTCACGTACCTCGCCGTTGTGCGTTATCATAGCTTTAAAAATCACTGTATGACAGACTAAAGTTCCGCAATCAATTATCACTGCGCTAAAATTGGTTTTGTCGAATCTATAATTATCCACAGCGCCGGAATTTGAAAGCCTACAAATATTGGGCGGGCATAATTAACGTACATTACAGTGTATATAAAGTGAGTTATTATGATGTATTGATTGATAGCATGCAGGTACGTGCAACCATCTGTATATGTTTAGTTTAGTCAGCCGTCGAGGTCTGCAGGCGCGAATTAAATAAATCTACCAAAAACGTGTATTGAAATTTAATGAGATTTGTTTACTACACAAAACTATGTTACTATTGCATGCCTCATATACGAAACGTTGAGGTGGATACTACTATCACTTCACGCAAATCGACTGATTTTTCAAACCTAAAATTTCTCTATTTATCATATATTGCACTTGTAAAATAATATATACAGACATATTTCAAGAAACCCCCTATTTTTACACTCATGATATTATTGATGGCGTTTTTTTTATGTTAACTAGTTACAAAAATTGTATAAAAAACTCTGTCTCGGACGTCCGTGTGTCTGTATGTGCGGATCCTGTATGTTATCACGATAACGACCGAAATACTTTACTAATCCAATTTTTTTTTCTTATATTTCAGTACAATTAGGAATAGAACCCTATTACTTTTCACGGTCTGATTCGATGTGGTTTCATTGTTATTAAATACACAAAAAAAAATGAGATTATGAGGCGTGCACTTTTGGATTTTCCAAACTTCTTTGATTTCTATCTTAAACTTTAAACTCTGATGTTGTGTTTAAATATTTTTGAATTAGAAAAATGAAAGAAATTATTCTCAGTTTGTTCTTGTTTTATCTTTATGTATTTTGGAATTAAGGAGACGACAAGTCGCATGGTACGGATGGAAGCTAGACAAATCAAAGTGTTATACTGTTCCTTCACAACACTTTCTTTAGTCTGTTCTATATTGCACTATATTTCTATAGTGTAGACGGTTATCCATAACGTGTATGGTATTGGCTACGCTCAGTTATAGGAGCACGCTTATTGGTTGAGGACATCCAGTACGTTCTCAACGGCTGCGCAGATATAGTTTGTACATGTCATATCCGTCAGCTGTTTCTTATAATATTATAATGTATGAGATGAATTGAATGACGTACAATAAAATGTTTACTTTCACAACTAGAAAAATATATTAATTATAAATTTTCCTATCATTGCCTCGATTCATTAGTTATCTCTGTTCTTCATATAATTGCTCTCTGTTGCTAGTAATACACTTATTTATATTTGTTAATCAATAATATAATACGTCTTTCATTAATAATATACTGCGTAAGGAAATTCCTTCCAACCGAATGTACCACGACACTTACGCATTTTTTTATTCACGAACGCCATATATCTAATAGAACATGGAGATGACAGAACATGTGAAGCGATAGTAGCTCAGTGGTAGTGTATACGGACTCCGCATTAAGGGACGTGAGTTAAAATCCATCTACAATAAGCTTAAGTTCTCAGTGAAGGAAAACATCGTGAGGAAACTATAGCATGGTGGTAGGGCTTTAATGCTCGCCTAGCTAGCAACCACCCTCAAGTTCAAAAACTGCCGCCAAATATCAATAGGTGTGTTCCGGCAGTTGCACTTGAGAGTCAGTTTCTCCACAGGTTCAGCTTGTCCACCGACTTAGGACGTAACGTCACTTAAGATCAGGTGAGATATGGCCATAACGCTAAACATTAACAATAAAAAAGAAAAAATATATAATATATATAAAGAAAAACAATAAAATTAATATATACTAAAATCTATATCAATTTGTCCCTATATATGAGTTCTCACTCAAAAACATTGATAAATGTAACTTAACATACTTGATTATTAAACTTTCTCAAGTATCATTTACAAAATATATATTTGCAATTGTAAATGCTTTCCGACTTATCTACTTAGCGGGTCGATGGAAATACATATTCTAAAAGGTCCCATCTTTTTACCTTTTGACAGCAACATCTCATTATTCATGGCAATCTCTTACATCGATTCCGTGGGTATCATACGGAATATCTTATTTCGAAAGGGTTCTCATCTAAGCATGATGGATCTGATGCGATCTTATAATATCAACATTACGTATGTTGGTGCTTATGTATTCTATGAATTGTAACCTCAACTTTTACCTGATCACCTATTGACATCTCCGAAGGTTTCTGCAAATTAAAATAAGGTATATCGTAATTAATTAACTTACAAAGAAGTGAAACATCAATTTAGTCAAGAAGGTCGAGCATAAAATTTTAATCTGGTCTGTCTATTCTGTTATTAAACCATAAACTTTATTGATAGTTATATTCAATAACTGCTGGATTACATTATACTTAAGTAAATAATCTATCTTCAATTACCGATACAGTTAACGGTCTATCTAAAAGGGTAGGTTTAATTCTGAGCCTTTAAATAAAATTGTGAATCGTGAAAAAACATACTTTTAAGTTTTTAGTGTAATGCCTAGCTACCGTTGTAAAGCAATTTTTAACGCCAACTAAATCACCTACCTAAAAAAAGGTGCGGACCCACAGTTCGCAGATTGTGTATATTATAATAATAGTAAAAAAAAACACAGAATCGTGACTTAGGGGCATGTATAATGTTACTTCATAATCCAATACTTGACTTTCATTTACCGAAATGAAATTTTGCGAACAATTTGGATAGATTTGACAACTTAGATAGTTAAGTCCAACAGTCTAAAATCAAAACCACTTTACCTATATTTGTACTTTCGAAATAACCAATTCGTATTTTTTTTTCTCTTCATATATATAAGTATAATTAATTCGTTATAAACTTTGCTCGGAGTATATTAACCATCATATTAAATTAAACCTTTGTTTAATCGAAATAAAACTAAATCCGTTTAGGATTTTATCGCGGTTTTTATAAATTTTGTTCTCGTCGTTTCGGAAGCTTTTCAGCCTTCGTGGTCACGAGGCGGACTGAGGTGTAGGTTGTCCAGAATAAATTAGTTTTTTTTTTTCGATGAATAATATTCGCGTAAACATATGAAATCATTACCTTTGTTTAAATTTTCATTTATAAAAACAAATGAATCTTTTCATGTTGTTTCTTTTTTTATTTGTCACATGATGTTAAGTGGCGATGTAGCCATCAATGCTGGACACCCTAAGCCTAATGGAGGTATTCCTCAAGCCGGAACCCACCTGTGGGTAACTAGCGGCCAATTTTCACCGTGAGGATGGTAGCTTGCCAGGCGGGCATTAATTTGTTCTGGCTTTGGTGCTGGCCTTACCACCCTATTATGGCCTCATCATCGAAAATGCAAACTCACAGCAGGGACTCGAACTGACGTTTATTGACACGGCGTTCGCACATGCCACCAACTGAGCTATCATCGCTTCATCAATAAAACACACCAATGTTTTCTCTAGACAATTTGCTAGAGTGCGCTAATATTTGCCACGAGCAAATTGTACGTTTTAAAACTTGAATATGAAACTGATTAAATATTAATACAACATTCATTATTATTTTCAAATTTAAACGAAACTGGAGCCACGGGCGATACAATGTCCCTTTGGAATCCGGTCAGACGAATGTAATATCAGCCTCACAGCAAACATTGAAAATCATTACTACAAAATATTACTGCTTACGTTTTATCATTGTTCGTCGAAATTATCATTTATTTCTACGCTACAAATATAACAATAACGTCAAATTCGGGTATTATAAAAACACTTTTGTACACTTAAACAAAAACATACGAATTGGAACACTAATCTTTGGCAAATCAAAGAATTTATTTTTAACAGTTATCTTCTGAATACTGTTAAGACGAAAAGTGAAGAGGTTTTCGAACGAGCTGACGTGATAACAATAGATGAGTATTCAATAAAACTAAATTTCTTTACACTATATTATAATTAGTACCGTTGTCACTATAGAATAAGAAACCATTTCTTAGAGATCTCAATGACTTTTGTCCAAAATAGACAAGTCAGACATATTGAAATAATATATTGCTGCAGACTCAACTATATCTATAAAAAGGTATTATTCTGTTGAAGTAGTTTTTCATACCATTCGCTCTGATTTATAATAATAATAAAAAGATGGAAATGTCTTGGAAAAGAATTTCGTCTCAAATAAAGGGATATGCTCCATCGTCAAGTTTATCTACGATGTATTTGGGATCTTCAAGTCTACAGTTACATGTCGCCCTATATTTTCGATCTAGACAGTTTTACTATAAGAACATTTTTCGAAGGCTTACTTTTGCTTACTGATTGTATTACTACTGTAAATACATTTTATAAGCTTTGTTATAAAAATCCTACAATTCTGCGGACCTTGAAAAGTGCGTCTACTATTCTTAAGTATATTTTTTTTATGGAACAGGCAGCAAACTAGGAAGCGTGTCACCTGATTGTAAGTGATCACCGCCGCCCATAGATACCCATATCACCAGAGGAGTCACAGGTGCATTGCCGGCCTTTGTAGAAGGGACTGGCTCACAAGTGCTACTGTCGGAACACACCTAACGGTATTTGGGGGCTGATTTCCAAGTTAAAGTTGGTCGCTATCCAGGCGGGCATTAGAAAAATCCCTACCAGAATGCTATAGTTTCCTCACGAAAGCTCAAGCTCATTGTAGGTTGTTGCATTCGAACTCACGTCCCATGCCGCGGCTTTCCTACACGCTACCACTGAGCTATCATCGCTTATTTAATTATATATAAGCTCGAGCTATCTTAATCATTCTACCTCGATGTTATCTTCAATTATATATATGATTTGCGGCCCATAGTTTCAGTTTGTCTGATTCGTTTTCATCCAGAAAAATCACCGCAAAAAATATCTCCCCCACTGCTCTTGATTATACTCGATCTTCAGCTATCGGTATAGTTAATATCGGTCATAACAGTGAGGAGAAACTCAATTTGTCCAACAGAGCGTTTACGGTATAACGTAAACCATTAGGGTTTATGGACACCGATTGTGTTTTATCACAGTGTGAACAGCTTTGTAATAGTCGACTATGCACACCGTTGTGTAACATTTCCCATAAATTCCAAACTACCACCAATCAAGTATTCGATCAATTCGCCGATAACGAAGTATCAACACCTATAACAGCTTCTAAGTGAACATGACAAGCAACTTGAAAATATAAAATCAATATTGCGTGCAACGGAATAGCAATATTTTCCAACCAAGCGCACTTTAATTTACGAGCTTACATTAGAACGTAGGGGAGAATCGGCAATTACAATTTATTTAAACCTATCAGACAATACAACGGTGTAAACGATGACCAGTTTTATACCTGACCGGATTTATGGGCGATGAATTACTCGAAGCCCGATGGCGAGCTCGGCGATCTGAATTTATTACCAGCGTAAAAAAAATATTTGATAATAATTTGCTTCTTGCATTTACAGGTAATTGAAGTTTAAATAAACTTAAATACTACCATTTTCATTGTAATCCCGTAGTATGTATAACATTGGAAAAATCTCTATACACTTTAATCCAAAAAAATAATTTGTATTAAGCGTAAGACAATATGGCAGAATAATAGAGAGGTTCGGTGAATGCATGCACGGACCCGCGTCGCCACAGGAAGCCGACAGACGGCCGTGGGGTTTTAGTGGGTTTTCCCGAAGCTTAGCGCTGGGTGAGTCCCACATACACCTATCAGTCGCCTGCGCTGGGAGGGGATGCATAAATACATTACCTAATGTAAAAAAAAAGAATAATAGAGAGGTCCTTCGAGCGTTACGTGAAGAAATATTTATGCAAACAGACATCTGTATAACTTAGTACTACGCTGTGTATCAGTGACAGAATTATGTTATGCTAAGAACAAACCAAATTATATGGATTAACACACCACTTCAGAGTGATATAGCAAAATAAGTTATAACTTAATTTCAAGGTATACATAAATCATAATGCCTGTATGCTTGCTTTTTTATTGACTGTCTGGCTAGCTACCTACCTCAAGTTGCAAAATCTGACGCCATATACCAATAGGTGTGTTCCAGCAGTTGCACTTGAGAGCCATTGCCTCCACAGGCGTCCTGTCTAGCATGTAAACTAACTTGAGCCGTATTGTCACTTAAGATCAGGTGTGATTATGGTCATAATGCTAAACCTATGAATTAGAAACGAAAATATTAAAATGTATTGTTTATTGGTTTAAATCTTATCGATGACTATGTAATGTTGACAGATGGTGAAATTCAGTCATATTTGATGGTTATCTAAACGGTTTGGTTATGGTATACTTAAGTCGATGGCATATAAACATATTGGCGAGGTAATAAAAAAAAAATACAACTATACGTTTGATCTACATTGTAAAAGGCTGTTATTTCCATAGATGATTTATATTTATGGTTATTTGCACCAAGACAATGGTTATTAGAATTCAATTTTTTTTATTATTTGTTCCTACACAATTGTAACATATTCATAATATCAGATACTTCATGATGGTAGGGCTTTTTCTGATGCCCGCCTGGCTAGCTACCACTCTCAAGTTGAAAGTCAGCCACCAAATACCATTAGATGTGTTCCGGCAGTTGCACTTGAGAGCCAATTCCTCCAAAGGTTTAGAGTGTCTATCAACTTAGGCCGTATCATCAGTTAAGATCAGGTGAGATTATGGCGACAACACTAACTATAAAAAAAACTTCGAATCAGCACCAGATCTCCAAAACTACGAAATCTATTAACTTAAATACTCCTTAACAATAGATTTACGATCCCCCCCTGGTTGAAGAGAGAGAACGTAAAAGAATTCGAGGCTACCAGTAACGGCTTACCAAACGCGATGTTCTCGTTTTTATAAAAGGCTTTGTAAATGCTAGTTCTGAATTAAACAAAGTAATTATACACAACAATAGAAATTCAGATAATTTCCTTTTAATGGGGCCGGGGAGTTAAAAGTTTTCGCCGCCGAAAGGAATAATTTAAAACAACATTGTCACGAACGTCACGGTTTGAAATGTGTTTAATGGGAGTTCGGTACTAAAATATAAAACATTTATTTTTCTTTTGCATCAAATGAACCGCAGGAACAATTAGACTTAAACGTGAAGGAAAATCGATTCTACTTTCAACCTCAGAGGGGATTGCTTTTGAATTTAAGATTATTCATAAAGGCATTGACTGATATGCAAAGGGCTTGTTAAACTTATTTTTTAGCTATTAAATTTCATATTTTATAATCGTCGTATACACTAATAAATAAATTAAATCAAAAAGCTTTATTGAACTTAAGCCCTTGGTAGGCGCTTATGAAACTAAAATCCACCAAGTAATTAGTTGCATATTCTTTTTACGTAGGTACATAATAGAACAAAGATAAATTTCAATACATTTAGAATATTTTTTAGGACATGCACGCACAGAGGGTTGGCGATTCCAGACAGGACCATCGTTAACATATCAATTCCCTCTGTAATAGTCTTTTGACATCAAAACCATCTAAACATGGTGCTTGAACTCACTATTCCGACAAATCGGTAATGTGCTTTAGGAGTTTATTCTAAAACCTAACACTATTATCTAAAAAAACTTTTTTTAACTGATCTTACTGAGTCTAATGTACGGGGTGACCAGTTTGACACGATTTCTAGCATTTCAAATGCGCTAACCTCTGGAGCTCTGATTTATACTGGACAAATGCTTAAATGTATATAATTGCCAAATGTTTTTTTTATAGATAAGGCTAAGCGTTATGGCCATAATCTCCCCTGATCGTAATGACGATACGGCCCAAGCTGGTAGACACGCTAAACCTTTAGAGGAACTGGTTCTCAAGTGTAACTGACGGAACACACCTATTATTAGTATTTGGCAGCAGATTTTCAACTCGAGGGTGGTAGCTAGCCAGGCGGGCATCAGAAAAAGCCTTACCACCATGCTATGGTTTCCTAACGATGTTTTCCTTCACCGAAGCCTCAAGGTCATTGTAGGCAATTGGATTCGAACTCACGTTCCTTGAAGCAAAATCGTACATAACACCGCTGAGCTACCATCGCTTCAAAAAATATAACTGTATGAGAAGTATAGGGTATATTTCATCCATTAAATAGTGCTATGCTTGAGAAATACCAAGATAACTTTTAGATACACAAAGACAACGATTCTAATATACTATATTTTTCCTAATTATTATGAATTATGCCTAGAATGTACATCTTCTTCCATACTTTTGAAACGATTTTTGAAACGATTGAAACGATTTTGAAACGAAGCCAGTTCCTACACAGGTTTAGCGTGTCTACCATCTTGGGCCGTATCGTCACTTAAGATCAGGTGAGATTATGGCCATAACGCTAAACCTAAAGTATAAAAAAAGATATAAAAGATATGTTTGGTTCGACTGCCTGACTAATGCTATGACAGTTGGTAGAGTCGAATGCAAGATCACGCCGATCCTACTGTAGGCTTAGAGGAAGATGAAGGGCTTGAGTTTGAACCACGTTCTGAAGATATTGATCCAACGAACATGGATAAACTAATTTATAAAGAAAATCTAGAAATGATCTAAGGTTGACTTGTGTGTATATGTGGCTTTTGACTCTCTTGGTATCTAGCACTTAATTTATTTCACTTCAATTGATATCTCGCAGTTTAATATAAAATAGATAGTATAGTGTTATATATTTTATAATTGATATATATTCCTATACAAAGTATTGGGGAGAAAATTATAATGGACGAGTCTAACGAACTTTTTTAATAGGTTCTTTACTTAACCTTTAACCTCTTGTTTTTTGAACCTTAAAGAGCGAAATAACGAACACTCCAATTGTTATTTTTTTCTGCAATCGAGTTGTTATTCGGCAGTGCATCCTTTGAAGAACGGCAAAATTGACAACACATGTCTGAAGGTAAACCCAATAACGTCGAAAAATACCAGTGATAATTTATTGATCAGTAGCGGTTGGCTGGTTGTGAATTTAACGAGTCATGAGTCGGTAAAATATATTGACTTTCTACCTTTTCTACCGGAAATCCATTTACAAAAGCCCCCTGAAATATGCCTGGCATAGTGGCATGTGCTTGACAGGGTTATTGAAAGCCAAATTGGTCAAAACGAGCGAAACTCAGGAAAACCACCACAGTGACCATACATTCTTCTTGTATATGCAAATCAAAGAAAATAAATAATTTCAAGTCAAGTCAGATCCTACAAATGTACTTATGAACGTCAAAATCAGCACCGGTTTGGAAAGCAAAGCAGTCATCGAGAAGAACCGGGAAGAAACTCGATCCGCAAGGTTATACGTTTTTGTAGGTAACACGCAAGAGTCTAGGAACTACTTTGTTTTTCTTCCAGTATATTCCTACCATCTATTTTATCTTTTCTCGGGTAAAACCCATTAACACCTATCCCCCTCACGTTTACCTAGGCATACTGCAAAAGAAATATGCGGCAAATATTTAGTATGAACAAAAAGTACTCAATAACCGGGCTAGGGAGCGTGTAGGAACGCTGCGTCATGGGACGTGATTTCGAATCCAACCACCTACAATGAGCTTGAGATTTCGGTGAAGAAAAACATCGTGCGGAAACCATAGCATGATGGTAGGGCTTTTACTGACGCAAGCCTGGCTGGATACCACCCTCAAGTTGAAAATCTGCCGCCAAATACCATTAGGTGTGTACCGGCAGTGGCAGTTGAGAGCCAGTCCCTGTTATATAGGCCGGCAACGCACCTGCGACTCCTCTTGTGTTGTGCGTGTCCATGGGCGGCGGTGATCATTTAACATCTGGTGACACGCCTACTCGTTTGCCTCCTATTCTATAAAAACAGGGAATAACTTTCGTGTTGCTTCAAGTAAATCTAAATTTTTTTTTTTTTTTTTTATAGTTAAGGTTTAGCGTTATGGCCATAATCTCACCTGATCTTAAGTGACGATACGGCCCAAGTTGGTAGACACGCTAAACCTGTGGAGGAACTGGCTCTCAAGTGCTGCTGCCGGAACACACCTATTGGTATTTGGCGGCAGGTTTACAACTTGAGGGTGGTAGCTACCCAGGCGGGCATCAGAAAAAGCCCTACCACCATGCTATGGTTTCCTCACGATGTTTTCCTTCACCGAAAGCTCAAGCTCATTGTAGGTGCTTGGGTTCGAACCCACGTCCCTTGACGCGAAGTCGTGCACACTACCACAGAGCTATCATCGCTAAATGCTACAATGCTTTATTATTAACTGAAAAAATAAAGGTAAAATGTTCACACCAGGTAAATAAATGTCAGCTTCAATCGATTAACTATTATTAGAGGTGTGTATCGATTGAAAGACACCTGGGCGGGTTCACTGGCAATGCATATATCATCTCCCATCATTAAATTGTTCCAAGGCTTCGAACAAACCGCAGTGTTGTTCGCAACTGCTGGAGTATCGATTTAAGTTCACGGCCGCGAGTCAGTTCCTGGGATTCCTTGGGAAAGTTTCCACCGGGTATGTCAATTTTAAGTATGCGAGACGTGCATAGTAAACTTCCAAAGATATAAAAGCTGTCTAAATTAATTGCAGCGTAACTTGCCGTGAAGCATTTAAAAGTGATTTTTCACCTCATTTTCCTTTGATATTAATCAGCTCTGGTAGATGGACAAGATACAATGTTAATGTATTATTAGTAGGACTTCTATTATCGAAGCTGTCAAGGCTGTATTTTACATAACACTGACGAAACCTGCAGGCAAATATTGTAGGACAAGAAACCCTCGATTTTGTCTGTCGAAATTATTTATTCATACTCTGCAGGTAAATTTTTGAGGCGACGACAGCCCAGTAGGTTTTGTGTACACACACCTCTGGAATCATGAATCATCACCTCTGAATGGACATGAGTTCGAATTCGTGATGAAACCATAAGCTCAATGTCACCTTAAATCTAATTCCCCCCTGATGTTATGTTATGACGTGACCCGAGACGGCGGACTGACGTGACCCAAGATGGCGGACTGACGTGACCCAAAGTGGCGGACTGACGTGACCCAAAGTGGCGGACTGACGTGACCCCAAGTGGCGGACTGACGTGACCCAAAGTGGCGGACTGACGTGACCCAAGATGGCGGACACGCTGACCCTGGTGTAGGAAGTGGCTCTCAAGTTCAACTGCCGGAACATATCTATAGGTATTTAGAAGTAGATTTTCAACTTGAGGCTGGTATGTAGCCAGAATGGCATTAGCAAAAGCCCTACCCCTGTATTGAAATAACACAAGTACATGTAATTATATTATAAAGTAAATAATTGTAGATATACATATTTATATAAATACTATTGCAATTTTTTTTATTTTTTATATTTAAGGTTTAGCGTTATGGCCATAATCTCACCTGATCTTAAGTGACGATACGGCCCAAGTTGGTAGACACGCTAAGCCTGTGGAGTAACTGGCTCTCAAGTGCTGCTGCCGGAACACACCTATTGGTATTTGGCGGCAGGTTTACAACTTGAGGGTGGTAGCTACCCAGGCGGGCATTAAAAAAGCCCTACCACCATGCTATGGTTTCCTCACGATGTTTTCCTTCACCGAAAGCTCAAGCTCATTGTAGGTGCTTGGGTTCAAACCCACGTCCCTTGACGCGAAGTCGTACACACTACCACTGAGCTATCACCGCTTCTATAATATAATTTATGTATATACCATTTATTAACTGTCCAATCAAGCATAATCATCGTTTTCAAAACATCTCTAAAATTTTAACCCGGACAGATTCAAAACAGTCCGGATCCACAGGCCTCGGATATTCCACATAATAAATTTTATCACCCCATTACACACGATAACTATAAATCAGGAATGACCTATAAATCTATTTTCCGTTTTATAACAAACATATTAAATATAACCTTCCTTTTGAAGTTCAGTGGCGCGATGACGGTCCATCCTGTATTTGTAGATTCTTTGGCATAGGCCTAAATCAGGCCGTCTATCCATGCATTCATTACAGAAGAAATCTATAATCTAAAGAAGTGAAATATTTACATTCCTTTCAAATTTATCTTCGATTTGTCACTCTGAAACTGCCAGACAGAATTCGAAGAAATTCATCACTGTAATAACTTATATCCTAAAATTACTTATATACTGTTTGTTCCAAGGTTACGTAGAATCATCTTAGGATCTTGTTTCACAATCGTTTCATTTACCAGCAGACCTTCGTACTGTCGAAACACATCTATTGGTAATTGGCCCTAAATTTTCAACTTGAGGTTGGCAGCTAGTCAGGCGGGCATTAGAAAAAAGCCCTACCACCATTCTATGGTTTCCTCACGATGTTTTCCTTCACTGAAAGCTCAGTAGGTCAGCCCAATAGGTGTGTTTCGGTAGCTGCATTTAAGAGCCAGTTCCTCCACAGGTTTAGCGGGTCCACCAACTTGGGCCATATCATCACTTAAGATCAGGTGAGAATATGGCCATAACGCTAAACCTTAACGATACAAACAAAAAAGAAACAAATCGGATGGCGCAATAAAAAGTTTCATGCAAAGTTTATCCCCCTCTTTACCCCACTTCCAACAACGTTTACGCGAGAATATTGAGTGTAACACTGAATCCTGGTTTACTTTCATCAATCTCTATACCAAAATTCATCATAATCGTGTAACAGACATACAAAATTTCTCATTAATAATATTAGTTAGCATAAAACTGACACTGGCAGAATCGCATCTCACAACTCGGCGGATCAAAGGAACACGAGAATTTAAAATCGAAATTGCTTTGACATTTTGTTGTCATTTCGTTTCACACGTTTATAGTTTTCAACAAGTTTCCTTTGCATAAAGTTGAGTTTTTCCGCGCGTACTTTTTCCATTATATCCCAGAGTATACGTGTCAGTTAAACTATTCGTTTGACTATCAGAACTGTTTCAGAGGTGTATGCATCGAAACCTGGAGCGAGTCCAAATTAAAAAAGTTTCTTATCCCGCACATGGAACGTAAAGTGTCGTAGCAAAGAGAGAGAAAAATACGTGTACAAAGTGCTCTGTTGCGTGTAAATTTGTTTCTGTTTTCTACTGCAACGCCTTTTTTATGAGTGTTTACATTGTGAAAGGATTAACGGTGCCTAATATCGAATGGAAGCGGTGATGACTCAGTTGGTAGTGTGGACTTACGCCGCGTCAATGGACACGAGTTCAAATCCCTTTTTCCTTTCTCCTTTTCATTTACGGTTTTAGCGTTATGGCCACAACCTCACCTGATCTTAAGTGACGATACGGCCCTAGTTAGTAGACACGCTAAACCTGTAGAGGAACTGGCTCTCAAGTGCAGCTGCCGGAACAAACATATTAGTATTCGGCGGCAGATTTCAACTTAAAGGTGGTTGCTAGCCAGGTGGGCATAAGAAAAAGCCATGCTGTGGTGTGGTGTGCCGGCAGCTTGAGCTTGAGCTTCCGGTGAAAGAAAACATCGTGACGAAACCATCGCATGGTGGTAGGGCTTTTTCTAATGCCCGCCTGGCTAGCTACTACCCTCAAATTGTAAACCTGCCGCCAAATACCAATAGGTGTGTTCCGGCAGCTGCACTTGAGAGCAAAGTCCTTTACAGGTTTACCGTGTCTACCAACTTGGACCGTATCGTCACTTAAAATCAGGTGAGATTATGGCCATAACGCTAAAATCTTAAATATATAAAAAAAAAAAAAACTGAATGCGACTGATACATAATGCCGTCTCGTGTAATGCTCTCCATACCTTATTCCCTACCTTAGTCAACTCGAGCCGATTATATCCGAACGAGTGTCACATAGCCGAGTGTGACGATTCAATCTTATTCTTTACATAAAAAACATTGTACTCGAAGCGCCTATATAAATTTTTGGTTTACAATTTTGAAAGAGAAAAATAAAAATTCCATACATCTTCCAAGATACATTTCACTGTGACGAGACACTTCGCTTAATTAAGCAAATAGCTTCATTAAGTTTGAGTGATATTACATAACTAATAATGCTTAGTCACATCATACAGCACTGCCAATTTGATGCTTTGTAATCATGAGAATGATATCAATACTCTCTATATATATACATTGTTAGCGTGGTCGTTGATCGACTCTTTATAATGTTAGTTTTATCGTTGACCGTCTCTTTATATTAAATTTCACATTACAGGGGTTTAAATATTTACATGTTTGGTTAAAAATAACTTTATAAATTTAAATTATAATGTCATGATTTAATAAAGATTATTTCGATAATCCATTTCAAGTATTTCGCTTTCAGCGCTTTTCGTTTCCGGTTGTGGCAATATAAATACGTGTGTTTTAGAATACTGAGGCAGATACAAACCAAATTTAGTTTCTAGATCCTGATAAAAATAAAACTAATTTAAACGGATTTGATCCCGATGCGTTTGGCGTGTAAAAATTAAAAATTAAAAATTAATCTGAAGGTAGACAACCACTGTAACATTAACTTAGATAACCTACACCTCTGTCAACCTCGTGACCGCGAATGCTGAAAAGCTTTCGAAAAGTCGGGATCAAAATAAATAAATAACCGCGATAAAATCCGTTTAAATTAGTTTTTTTCCGACTTTATATCTATCTTTACCCCACTTCTAAGAAGGTTTTTGCGAAAATAAAGTAACCTATCTCCATTTCCAGGTTTTCATCTATCTCTATACCAAAATTCATCTTAATTGATCAATAGTTTAGACATGAAAGCGTAACAAACACAATCACTTTCGCATTTAATACATTAAGTACTAGCTGACCCGACAGACTTTGTTCTGTCTTAACTATGATTATATTTGACTAATATTAATTCGTTTGTGGGAAGCGCCCGACGTGACGGCCCAGTGGTACGCGCGTGAGCGGCGCGCCGTACTGGACAGTACTTAGACATTGCAACCATACTTTATTTTTCTAAAATAAACGTCGCCTAAGTTACTCCTTATTACATCAGCCAACTGCCAATAAAAGTCCCGTCGAAGTCGGTCCAGCCATTTCAGAGATCAGCCGGAACAAACAGACAGACTCACAGAAAACAAAATTGTAAAAAAAAATGTTATTTTGGTGTATGTATGGATTCGTATACATGTAGTAAAAAACGGTTATTTCAATATTACAAACAGACACTCCAATTTTATTTCTATGTATAGATGATAAGTATGATTTTTTATCTGGTATTTACCTTGTTTCAATACAACTTTACTTCCATTGGTGGTAGCGTGCTTTTAAATAGCCTAAAGCCTTCGTCGATGATCCTCTTTTAATACCATATAGGTTTGCCTTTGACGCCAATATCTTATCTGATGTTAAGTGACGATGTGGACCAAGAGGGTGGACACGCTAGGCTTATTAGGCCGACTTACAAGAGCAACTGCCGCAAATGTTGTTAAGAGTCCATCGATTTAAATATTAATATAGATTTGACTATAATAATCGATTATACTATAGATAATAATTTTGAAGTTGAGTACAAAAGAACAAGATTTGCGAGTCGACACTTCTTTATTTTGAGCTCAATGATTTATAATCACGCAAATAAAATGCTTAATATATATGGTATGACTTACAGATGTTGTAAAAGACTCTTCTTCAATGGCTAATGACATTCAGATATGATGAT